>OENT01000675.1:23581-86372 GCA_900239685.1 Rotaria macrura
GGGGGGGGGGGTCACCATTCGATAATGATCGTGGGTGTGGGAAGGTGCAAAATTTTTACCCTAAACACTTCAACACTACTTTCAGGTCGTGTTTCACAAAATACAGACAAAGTGTGATGTATATGTTTAGAATTTATTACTTACCTTATTTATCATAGATAGCCAATAGGATTCCTCAGAGTATACTGTCTTCAATTTCATTCAGCCAACTTCTGGGTTGGTCCATCATAACAAAACCAAATTCACTTCAACAGCCAAGTCTCACACAAAAGAAGGAGAATTTCCCACAAAGAGTAAAAATCACGATTAGATTTTAGCTAGCAATGAGAGTCATTGGCGTACTTCAATAAATAAGTAGTATTGAATGAAAAATTCCATGCATCTCATAATAACATTGGTGACTTACATTTAGCACTTAACTATAGTGCTATAGGGTGTGAGGGCTACTGTGGCTTAATGAAGAAAAGATCGTCACTAAACTACACCAAAACTCATACACAACCCATCCGCAGCCACACACCTATGCCCCCATGTCAACGTCTTCTGCAGATTATAAATAGATTTATTCAAAAAATGAGAGTAAAAGTCTGTTTGTTAGAAGCATGACGAAAACGATGTCAAAGGAAAACAGAAAGTTCACTAGAAATATTAATTTATAGTAGGGATGATAACATTTGGGAAACAAAAAAATGGACAAAATGTTCAGACAAAATAAAGTAACTCAATAGTGAGTATCGACAAAACCAAAAAGGTCCTAAAAGTTCGATTGTGATATCAACGATTCTTGGGGCTTCTTTGGTATTTAGTCTTCAAGGAAATTAAACGACAGTTTTACCAAATCGTAATTGATCTGAAACAAGAAAGCTGAATTATACAAAAGATACGTACTACTAACTAATATCAAACATGTAGCTAAAATCTTGTGCAAATAAAAGCTACGTATTGTTATTCAGCAACCAGGATAAAGCAAGATCATTGAGGAGTGTGGATCTAGGGTATGAATAAGAGCGAGTATTACTAATCTATTCTTTTAACAATCTGGACTCATCCTCCGTACTTCTTTGCAAGAACACTACTATGAATCTTCACACCACTTCTATATCGGTCGGAAACATATTTCTTACTGTTTCGAGAAACTGGAAAATTCATAAGAAAATATGATACCCCTTCTTATACACCCCACAACAATCACCAAGCGTTTTTAATTCCTCCTTGAGAAATAACAGTGTCATTTTCACTTCACCATTGGATATGTTGACACAATGCTTCTGATCACGACACAATTACATCTGTTTGCGTCAACTCTCTCTATTACTTCAGAACTCATTTTCTTTCTATTGAGACTATTGGAATGTCAAAGAACGAAAAGAAAGCGATGTGGGTGGGAGTCGGGATGAGTGGGATGGGTTTGATTCGGTGTTGATGTTGGTGTGGGAGTGGGAGTGCCAGTGTAAGTTTGGGTGGGCTGATGTTGTGCCGAGTAACATATCTTGTCAGTCTGGAGGAGGGGGGGGGGGAAGGTCAATGTACACTTGGGAGTGTGTGCCTGTCGCTACGGACGTGTGTGACGTTTTCGCTGCCTGTGTATTTTTTTTCGGGGGGGGGGACTGTTCTGTTTTTCGTGGTAGGCATGTTAAAGAATGGTACGGATACTGGCGTGTTCAGGTTTTGTGTTAGTCTTATGGAGATAAGGCAGTTCCATTGGAACATTGGCAGGATAGTTATTTATGTTGTCCTTTTTCTAATGCTCCGTGTGTCAAATGTTGTCAGCAACAGAAGAGAAGGCAATGAAAAACGTCTGTGTTACATCTAATCGGAATAAAATACTGGTTGGTCGTTCGCTTTGTTTTAAATATTAAAGGTTTGTAGTTTTCTCATCAGCAGCTGTCTTTTCTCTGCGCATATGGTGAAATCACTGTGTATATATTTGCTTTTTGCTCCTGTTAGTTTGGAGTATATCTTTGTAAATAAGTGAACTGAAAGGTAAAGGTAAGAAAAAATCCAAACCAGACTAAAGCAAAATTTTGTTTCTTCCCGTCGCTAGAAAATATTTTTCTTTCGGCGTGCATGCATCAACATCGATGTTGACGTCAATTTTTCGAACTCACAGTGATTTTATTTTATTTGCTTTCAACCTGCTTACTTCGAACACTCTTATATATTCCTTGGAAGGAAAAGCAGTAACAGAAGGCGGGAAATTGAGTTAGTTCAACTAGAATTTTGGAGTGGGGTCCTGTCTTTCCTTTCTCTGAGAAACGTTATTCCGTAGGATGTTGTTTTTTAGGTATAGAGTTATTTGTGAATAGTAATTGTTTTGATGAGTTAGCATCGCAGGATTTTACGATACGTATGGGAGACAGTTTTGATCAAATGAAGTTTGCTATTCCGTATTAAAATTAGTCTGTAATCGAAGTATGAAATTTCTGATGAAGATTGCTCGTTTTGAACTGTCAGTCAGTATTGTTTGGTAGGTATAATGTAGGGTCTATCATGATTCTAATTGAGAAGATAGGTTCGTTCTATGTTTTAGTATTTGAAACTGAAGTGAAAACATGGAAATGTGACATGGAATCCGAGTTACGCTGTCTCTTAGTTTCGGTTCTTCATTCTTGATGGTCGAAAAATGCTAAAGGTTTTTCTGGAACTCCGTAATTTATTGCTGCTACTTGTAAACACAGTAAGGGGTGTGTGATTCTAAAATACAATGTATGTTATTCTTTATTTGAATTCCTAGATGAATAAAACCCATGAGGATATCCCACTGTTATCAAAGCCTGTATTCTGTAAGTATTACAATAGATTCTTTGAAGATAGGTTCTGCATCGCACTTTTTATGATTACAAGTACATGAGAGAATCGAAACGTATGATATTTTGCTTACTTATGGTAGATCGCAGTGGACCACTATTCAAACCCGGTACACAACGGAGTAAATCGCTTGAAGATATCTCAGAATGAGGATTTCGCGGTGCAACGAGGGACGATCCGCTGTGATGTGCACTTGAAGCTGAAGCAACCGGCGGCTGGTAAGCTAAAATGCACCAAATTATACTGCTGCTGTAATATTCATCAAAGACAAAAAAGAAGTCTTCTGTTATCGTGAGTCAGCATAACACTGAAAATAGTTGTTTTTCCTAAGAAGATTATTTTGTTTGTGAATCTTATTACTTGAATCGTTCAGAATGTAAGAGGTGATCTCTCAAAAGTATCTGCAGCCATTAGAAAAAGCGGCTCGGATAACCACTGAAGAACTTATAGGGAACACAGATGAAGTGACTCAACTTTCTTGCTATGCACTACAAAGCTCATCAACGACTGTTTCCCATAAGTCAAATGTCTTGAGATTTAGGGATGAAAATATTAGATGCGGCTGGATCTCACTAACTGACAAGTACCATGAGCTAAAATGTTCTTTAGAAAAGAAACACTGATGTCGCATTTTTATCGTTTAATTGCCAGTGGAGGTCGTCCTTCACTGTGAATAATATTTTTTCATTCTTTCCTTCATATATGTTTTCATGGGCGGACTTTTTTCTCTCTCGTGCATACCCAGGTGTGCGTGAATTTGAATCACATAGGCATTCTTGATGTGTGCGTCCCATATTACAAATAATGGGCATAATCTTTTAGTTAAATTCATCGCTTCTTAAAGATATGTTTTATCGAAAGTTTATTAAGCTACAAAAGCAAATAATATTACTCATAAACGAGTAATAGCTGAATGCCTTTTTCAAAACTCATTCCTATTATTCAATAGTTTCTCTGAAAGGGAAAATTTCTGATTTATCTGATCTGTTCACTAAGACCTCCAGTTAGAAGCCTATAAAATGGATAGAATGTTTTCAGTAGTGAGTATGGCCTGTTTACTGCATTTGATCGAAACATAACGCATTGTTTCAGGATTTTTGTGATAGACACAAGTATCTAGGTCGATGATTATTAGGGTCTCATGACACTGTTGTATTCGGTGAAATGCAAACGCTGAAGACATCGAATTCTGTTCCGCAAAACGGCCGTACTTAGGTTGATGCAATAAGACAATACAAGTACTACTGCCGTATGTTGTCCTGAAGGATCATTCTTATAGTAAAAAGCTTGTTAGCGCAGCCCCGTTGAGGCTAAAATGTGGAACTCACATATCTCTAGCTTCATATGCTAATAGAAAACACAGAAAATGCAATATGACGAAATTTTTCGCGTTGTCTTTCTCTGATAGGCGCCCTATTTTTCATTTTAACTGTTGCTGTTCACTCGTTGGTTTCCATTTCTTGTTGTTCATTTTTCTCAAGTAAACATTTTTCTTATTAAGAATATTGGAAGAAGCGGCAAATAATGTTGTGATATATGATGATAATAGAATGCTGGTTGCTATGTCTGTAATGGATTCATACACTGGTTTCTATGGTCTGTAATGATGGGGGGGGGGCATTAGTACCCCCTATAGAGGGGGGGGGCGGGTGGTACCACCTATAGGGGGAGAGGGTTGGTACCCCCCTATTGAGGGGGGGGTATCTGGACTCAGTGTCCTTGCCTGTAATGGAGGGGGTGGGGAGCATCGAAATTCTCATTCTTAAACTTCCATTCACTATTTTCTTCGAAAACATATGTGAGTTCCACAAAAATATGGTATCGCTGAACAAGATTCTGCCTCATTTCAACTCAGTGAAAAATCAAGAAAACAAATATATATTGATCAAAGCTTTAAAAGATTTTTACTTAAAGTAAGAACTGATTTTACCGCTTACAAATCACCGAATACTAGGAAGTCAAGAATCAAAAAGAATTCACGATGCCTTATTCTATTATAGTCAATTCATTTGGATTGGTGATTGGTTCACTTGACGATTTCAGAAGAAAAGGATATTAGTGATCTTGAAAAATAAACCTTCTATAGTTTTCAGATTTCAAGTAAACTCCCTGGATCATATAATCGAAAAAATGAACTCTAAATGGATAATTCTGAAGTTGAGGCTCGTTACTTTCGTTGTGTGTTTTTGGTATTGCTTTTACTTAAGAAATTCTATGTTTTGAGCTAGGTGGATAGAGTCGACAGTTTCTGATTTACATTCGTTGTTTTGCAAACACCTTTTAAATACTATCCTTCGCTTATTTTTCTTGAGAAAACAGTGTTTGAAAATGGTACCATGGAGACATTGAAATATAAGGTTTGATGAGCATCAGTTCCATATATACAGGTATCATATATTGACGTTTAATTTCCAAAGTTTTAATAAACCGATCAAGACTTTCTGAAAACGTGTTTTTAGAAAAAGACACTTAGATTAGAATTATATTGCCATGTTACAAATTTTTCACCCGTAGAAGCATAAACTAAGAAGTTCAAATGGTATTCTTGTGGTCTACAAGTCAAAAAATCTTCTCAAGCCCTTTGAAAATGCTTCGTGTTGTGTATGGATATTGGATGGCTGTTCCATGATTTTTAAGAAAACTCGCTCAAACATTGCTTGGTAGCTGAATGAAATAAACCGTTATGTGAGAGTCAATATATTTAGGGAGAAATCACTCTGGATGTGAATAGTCGGATAAGAGTGTTCGATATGTTACCCGATACCACTAAAAGGACTTGTGATTATACAAATCAGCTGCCATGCTAGTATAATTGTCAACCCTCATACATGAACCTATAATGTAACTTATAGAGCTTCACTTGAAGATACGATTAGTATTACATTTGAACTCTAGTAGCCTCGTCTTTAATGTTGTACGGATTCTTTTAGAGTTGGCTTTCAAAACTTCATTTAAATGCATGCATTAGAAATAAGGGTAATGTAAACTAAAGTGCAACACATTTTACTAATTAATTTTTATTTAAGTAGTACTAAACCGGTTTTCGATGCTAATAATAATCCTAGTAGAACACTGCTAAACATTAACCAGTGTTCAGGGTGAAGTAAGACAGAAAGCAAAGCAGTTTCATTAAGGATTTTATAGCTGGTGCATTCAGCAGCTTACAATTTTGTTCTATCATCACTTATGCTAAACGCATCTTCGCGGTAACCCTGTACGATGAGGTCTTACGTTGGTAGTTAGCGAATGGGGAACATTTACCTTAGAGTTTTGTTTAGGATGACTATAAACACCAACTGTAGGCGTCAGCCATTTTTCCGTCGCAATTGGCGACTATAAAAAACTGCATGACGAAGCACGATTAATCTGGGTAAAGTATCGAGAAAAAAAAGAATACAATTTTAAGTATTGTCTATTAATATTGTATATTTTAATGTTTAGGTTCAGTAAAAGTGATGCAAGACGAAATTTTGCCTTGAAGATAGCGTCCAACCATTCAGAACTTTGCTGTAAATCGAAGATTGGTTTGTAACAACTTCTCTTCAAGCTGCAAAACATGTGCCTATTTGTATCTCAACTTGTCTTACGTTTGAATATACTTTAAAAATTGGAAGAATTTGAGATAGCGTGAATTTTGTATCCTGTTTTTGGAAAAGTAAGTGGAAGAGATCAAAAGATCACTTAAGGTTTATGCCTTGGAATTTCCAAAAAAAACATTTTTACCTGCAAGACAGTTATTTCTATAACGTTTAAGGATATATAAACTCATTTACGTTTTAAAACTTTATCGTCTCATTTGCTAACATCAAGCTAAAGTTCAAAACGTTTTTAGCTAAATTTGAATCATTTCTTCTAATTTGAATCAAGTAAATAAAAGCAAATAAAAATTTAGAGTTCTTTTATTTTAAACTGTCGAAAAATCACTCATAACAATCTTGAGAAAACTTATTCAATCATTTTTACTTTTAACTAACGATAAGTTATAGCGTTTGGTACCTACAGGGTTTCACTATTTCTTTCTAATGAGCTTGAACGTGTAAAGATCACTAGAGATCATTGTTACTTAATACCTATGTTATCACTTAGTTTTTCTTGATCATCAAAACATCTTCTCTTTTAATTGCAGTATGGAATCAAACATGGAATGAATACCAATTCAACAAAATGCCAGAGCATTTATACACAACAAAAAAAATGATATAGAGCACGGTATTCAAATAAAGACTTGTGTTACATATGGATGCTGATGAGTATATTCTTTTCAGTATACCCCATTTACTCTACAACGGAAATAAATATTGAATTACAAGTATTAATTATGAAAAATCTTCTTGGAACCTTACTGTAACTTCAATTAAAATTCTTTTTAGAAAAACACAAACTGACTACTCTTGCTCATGCATTATGATTATTAGTTTATCGATAACAAAAGCAAACTATTCAGCTAGTCAATATCTGTTCAAAATATTCGGTTCTTTTTCATTAACTCATGTAAGATACAATCTATCGTAACATTTTATTTTGGACATTCATGTAATTTAATTCTCATATAGAACTTAAAACTTTATCTCTAAAACATTTACAAATGTCTACATATAATCTCAATTATGCCTAGGTCAAAAACTGTTTCAAGCTAAAATTTCACGTCCCGATGCATTGCTAGAAATTCTTCCAGATCAAAAATCTTTATTGAACGAAAATGATTTGCTTTAGAATTTGCAATGAATTCTCTTAAAATGAAATAGATTTTGATGTGTTTTCTTAAAATCAAAGCATTTTCCATTCACCCTCTTGTTAGTCAAATTTTTAAAGATGAACTATAAATTTTTATCGTTTTGCAGAGGACTAATAAAACTTACAAGTACATAATCAGCTAAAAATTTGAAACAATGTTATTATAATTAAACTTCATATTCTTCATGCTCAAAACTGCGAAGTAGTCTTCAAAACAGCAGAAACAACATGTTTTATTTTTTATTTGATGTTATTCTTTGTCACTCAATGTTATCATATGGAAGACCGACGACGTTTCTGCCAAACAATATTGATATCAAAACACCAATAAAATGGACTGAACTAGGTAAGTGTGTACTATTTCCTATTTTACATGAAGATCTCGTCTATTTTAGATGTGTTCGCTTATACAAAACGCAAACTCTTCAAAAACATGTACATCGAATTTTAAACATCGATTATGCATACTTATTATTGTAAATTGGAAAGAGTCAGCTGCTTCCTGTGAACAAAACAACGTATAAATATTATATGAAGCTAGATATTATCACAATGTTACCTGACTCAACTGTTCGTCGACAGGTTCTACGCCATCGTGAACTTGTATACCGAATGTCAGTTCATTATCATTTTGTGGGGCATCCTATAAAGTACAAGAAGTATCAAGATACGAACGTGAGTTAAGAAAGAAATGTTCCGTCTGGACTAACGTTGTTCGTGTTCATTGCCTCTCTGGTTTTGCTCTAAAATGAATTACAGACTTGTTTCTTTCTCCTATTTTTCATAATGGACATCAATGTAGAAAAAAGAGAAAACAATGTTTTTCAACCAATCGTCGTTCTATCCGCATCGATATTAAAAAGAAATCATCATTTTTCCTGTGGTAGAATGTAGTTCTCTTCTAGTATTTTACTTAGAAAGCTACAGTTTGTTCATTATTCGTATTCATTCAAATCTATTCTCAAATATGTCGAGTGTTTTGAACTTAAATGTTTCCTTATTATAATGAACTACAAGCCAAATCAAGTAAGATGTCTAACAGTAGAGAACGTCTGGTCGTCTGAAGTGAACTGCAGTGCGCGTCTATTTCCAAGTAGTTATCCGTCCACGTTATACCAATATATGTCAATATGTGCCAGAAAGTAACGAATAGATGTCGCTATGTGTAATTAACGGGTACTTCTCATTTGCGAACATATGAAATAAATTAAGTTAAAATTTAAGAAGTATGTTTTAAATTTTCGATGATTTGTGTAGTAAGAAATTTTTCAAGCCCGGTAAACGATAAAGTTTGTGAAATTATATTTGAGAAAGGTGATGAATGAAATGATTTAAAAAAACGGTATTTTAATGATATTTTAATCAGATGGTTTATCATGTCAATATACAGTAGAGTGCAACAGTTTTTAGCCTCAATATTTCAAATGTTTATTAAAGTAGATATGATGAACATAAAAACTGCACATGCGCAACGATAATGTATAGCACAAGGTACAAGAATATTACAATTAATAGTGGATCCTTTCTCCTTTTGATTCAATAAGAGCTAAACACAACGAGGTTTCATAGATTTAATCAAATTGTCTATAATGACCATGTCAATTTCTTCCCATTCTTCGTGCGAAAACTTGTCCAATTCTTTGAGATTTATTGGTTTCCGTTTTTCTACACGACGTTTAATGATCGACCATAAGTTTTCTATTGGATTAACATCAAGACTATTTGATGGCGAGTTCATTGTTTCAGGAACCTCTTTATCTAAAAATTGCTTGACTATCCGACTTTTGTGTTTAGGGTCATTATCTTGTTGTAGTCGCCAGCATCGTCCAAATCGCTTTCTAGCATTGAGAATGAAATGACGTTGAAGGATTTGAACGTAATAATGACCATCCATAATAGTTATGAATGAATGGTAGCTGACAAGACCTTTAACGCTGAAACCTCCCCAAGCCATAATCTTCTGACTATTCTTTGGAATTCTTTTAACTTCAGCTTTTGGATCTTGTGACCATCGACGAATGGTGTTTCTAAATAACTGGTAGCAGGTCTCATCGGTGAATATAGTTCGGCTCCAATCATCTTCCTTGTGCTGGATTGCACTCTCCACATGTGCATATTTCTGTTCTTGTGTTAGCATTGGTGTTCCGTAAGGTAAAGCACTTTTATAACCCATTCGTTGGAGCTGACGTTCTACTGTTCATCGTGACACATCCAGTGTTTCCAATAGCAGGTGTACCAAGCAGAAGTAAAAGCTGTTAGCGCAATCCCTTACGGGATCGAAAATGTGAAACACGATGTAACTGTTTTCAACAGTCACGCAAATCCTGCTTTCTTTTATGAACCCGGATAGCTGTTTACTCATCATTTCCCATTGAGCCACTAGAGCTGTAATAAAGCAGCAGCTAATATATTCTCATCAGAAATTACCCATGTCGCCTCTTTTTTTACAACTGCACCGCATTTACGCGCAAAACCAATTTTACGCCGCAGTTATGCGTAACTACGCCGCATTCATCGTAGTGAAAGTCTCTATAAGAAACTACGCTTACTGCGACGCAGACCAACGTGACTGCGTCGGAGTGATCGCATCGTACGATCCGTTGTAAACGTAACTGACCAATTATAAATGATTCTTCCTCATTTATAATTGGTCACATTCGAGCACTAATACTTAGCCACATAAAAACAGTATAACTAGCAGTGCTGGTCACATTTTCGTTCATAAGGCATTTTACTTAAACAGTAGAATGCGTACGTCATTTTTTTTCAAATTTTTTTAGTTTTTCAATTTTTGAAACTTTTTTTCTTTTTTCTTAAATTATTTAAAATTTTTCTAAAGAAATTTTTTTTCATCATTTATTAAATTTTTTCAAATTTTTTCAGATGTTAATTTTTAATTTTTCTAGATATTTATGTTCCATGATTTTTGAAATTCAAAATTTTTTTTTAACTTGTAATTTTGTAAACTTTGAAATTTTTTAGCTTTTTATATTTCGATTTTTCTAGACATTTATTTTCCTTAATTTTTGAATTTTAAAAGTTTTTTTAAGTTTTAGTATTGTAAGTTAATTATTTTCTTTATATATTTTATAAAAGTTTAAATTTATAATTTAAATTTTTTTATTTTGTGTACGGAAAAAGTTTTTAAGGCCACAATAAAAATACAAATAAAATGAAAACTTTATCTTTGTGATCTCTTGTATCTATTGCAAAACAACTGTGACCCATAACTGTAATTAACTGGGACGCACTTTTGCGTAAGTGTGAATTTTTCACCGTAACTAGGCTTAACTGCGATTTTTTTATCGTAGTTACGTGTAACTACGTCGCAATTTTCCGTAATTACGGGTCACAGTGCGATCAGAGTTACGCCGTAACTGCACCACAGTTTCATCGTAATGAAACACATGGGTAGTCACATATATTCACTGATCACTCACCAATGATCGGTGACGTTCAATGACACCCATGCAGGTCCTCTATCACTATTGTGACCGTCTCGAACCCTGTCAGTAAAGTTCTGTGATGGTGGAACTACCTGTCGGTAACGGTCTGTGATGGTGGAACCACGTATCGGTAACAGACTGTGATGGAGGGGAGTCACCTGTCGGCAACGGTCTGTGAGGGGGCGGGGGTGAAAAATTTCTACCATAAACACTTCAATACTCCGTTCAGGTCCTGTATCACAAAATACTCATGCAAATTTAAAGAAATTTAAATTTTGAATTCTATGTTCGCAAATGATACGACACGCCGCCACCCACCCACACCCACCCTTCTCCATCTAGGAAATTCTGTTTAACAATCTATTCTTGCTCTAATGTTGAATAATTCGTGTGCACAGGAATTCTTCATTATTGAGAATACTTTGATATAAAGAAACATATCTAGAATGCTTTAAATTTAACAGTAATAAAACTGATTGTTGTACGTATTTAGAATCTAGCAATTCTTCTGAACTTAACATGATACCTTAACTACCATCACGATCATCATCTCATTCTTCTAGAGAACTTTATATTTAAAAATTTCTATCATTTTTCATATGGAAATGTGTTGAAGTACATCTACCGTTTTCTGATTGTAACTTACTGCTGTTTTTAATATTGAATTAAGTCTTGAGAATTGCCTGTTTAATTTACACTTTCTTGAAAGTTATCGACTTGAGTATTTTTCATTTATTTATTATTTGCTGGAACTTTAATAGAAAACCAATAAGCATTGCTACAAAATGATGTTGGTGTTTGAAAATCACATCAGAGTTCTTCTGATACATTTATCTATGGAAAATTTTAAGATTCATAAATGCATTGATGATTAATGACGAATGAAACATATTAATTACTAGTATTGCTTTCGTCACAAATTGCGACTCTTTAAGAAAAACTTTCAACACGCCTCCCTTCATGTGAGATACGCCTGAGCCTGATCAGATCAATTAAGAAAAAATTAAGATAAACACTAAATATGATGAAGGCAAATTTCAACTACGAATATCAATACATGACACAATTTTACAGTTCAAATGATGAGACTGAAATAAATAGAGACATTTACTTTTCATTTTATCATCATTCAATACGTTGAATTAAAAAACCTGTTGGGACAATACGTGTGAGATAGAAATGTATGAGATTCAATGTTCATTCGCATAACAAAAGGCCTTTTATGACCTTTCTGGGGCCAGTAATGATTTACAAAGGAAAAATTAATAATAAGTAACGAGGAAGTGTAACTCATGTTTTTGAATTATCTACTTTTTATGTTGAGAAATAGTACAACTATCAAACAAGCTATCCTCTGCTAATTTTGATATACAATAGTGATTCAACAAGCAGAATGATGTACTTAGTAAGAGAGACAGAGTATTTATGAGGAAGATATGAATTGAAATCTCTCTTAGATTAGAATTTCCAAAACTGAATTCTACTCTAAAAACAGACTCACTCGTGCTTATCTCAAAATCAAATCACAGAACGCGGAAGTCAGTATTGAGCCACAGCGCTTAAAGTTAATACATTAAGTTGTTTTTTTTTGACTATATATCTTCATTCTGACACATGTGATTCTTCACAATCGAGAAAAATATTCAATCGACAATGTATGACTATCTATGAAGAGTTTGCTATTGGATGTCAAAAAGGAGATACATAGAAGGTCGATTCGAATTTTCTGTGAAACTGCTTTAATAGTCAGATGATTCATTGTTGAAATAGGCATTAGAATTTTAACTGCAATAATCAACACTGTTTTGAATAAGCGTGAACACTATTCATGTTAAATCTCTATCGTAGTCCAGGAACGTCCCATGTCGCCTCTTTTTTTGCAACTGCGCCGCAGTTACGCGCAGAGCCAATTTTACGCCCCAATTATGCGTAACTACGCCGCATTCATCGTAGTGAAGGTCTCTATAAGAAACTACGCTTACTGCGACGCAGACCAACGTAACTGCGTCGGAGTGATCGCATCGTACGATCCATTGTAAACGTAACTGACCAATTATAAATGATTCTTCCTTATTTATAATTGGTTACACTCGAGCACTAATACTTAGCCACAGAAAATCAGTATAAATAGCAGTGCTCGTCACATTTTCGTTCATAAATCATTTTACTTTAAACAGTAGAATAAATATTTAATATTTTTTAAAATTATTTTAGTTGTTCAATTTTTGAAACTTTGTTTCTTAAATTATTTGACATTTTTTTAAAGAAGGTCTTTTTCCATTATTTTTTAAATTTTTTTAAAATTTTTTTAGATGTTGTTTTTTTGATTTTTCTAGATTTATATTTTCCATGATTTTAGAAATCGATAATTTTTTTTAACTTGAAATTTCTTACATTTTGAAATCTTTTAGCTTTGAATGTTTTGATTTTTCTGGATATTTATTTTGCTCAATTTTTGACATCAAAACTTTTGTTTTAAGTTATACTTTTGTAAATTAATTTTTTTTTAAATTTTTTGTAAAAATTTTTATTTAAAAATTTTAAGTTTTTTATTTTTTGTACGGAACAAGTTTTTAAGCTCACAATAAAAATACAAATAAAATGATAACTTAATCTAAGTCATCTCTCGTATGTAATGCAACGCAAGTGTGGCGCATAACTGCAATTAACTGGGACGCACTTTTGCGTAACTGTGAATTTTTCGACGTAACTACGCGTAACTGCGACTTTTTTATCGTAATTACGCATAACTACGTCGCAATTTTCCGTAATTACGGGTCACAGTGCGATAGCAGTTACGCCGTAACTGCGCCGCAGTTTCATCGTAATGAAAGACATGGGGTCTTTTCTCAATATACTGAAATATTATCAATAGACTTGTCACTAGTGAGACAATTGCTCAACAATGAGGACTTTCATTAATTCCTTATAACGGTAAAATCTTGAAAACAATGAGTAATTTTCCGTTTGTAGAAATTCGCTCTGAAATTCACTTGTGTCCATTGAAATTGAGACGTCACCTAAAAGTCTTTTTTTTCTGCATTCGCATATTGACAGTCATGGCTCTCTCGACTTTTTTCTTTTTAATATTTCGTGAAATTAATCATTTCTACCAAAAGTGAAAAAACTTCTTGTATTTCATGTCATGAATTGCTAGTTTTGATTAAAAAACGTCCGTTCCATCTAAGGAAACAAATTTTGGTGAGAGAAACAATGTAAAGAAGCACCAATAAGTCTTGTCGAGTACTTCATTGAAAGACCCAGTGCCTTCTCGTAGGGGAAAATGGGAAGTATTTTTTTCAATTACAACTTCTTATCTTTATAGTGAAAAGGATACTTAAGGAACTTGTTGATGCTGTCGAGTTGAATATGTATTATCATCAAATATCCTTTTATTTTAATAGATAGATGTATGAGATAATAAAGTCTTTCTTTCGATTTCTAATATTAACGGGAGTAAAGAATCATGAAAATGATGTTAAATAAAAGTTTGTAAATTGATGTTAAGTACTCATGAATATTTATTTCAAGAAGAAAACTAATTAATTATGTTTAATTTTTAGACACAAAGTCACTTGGTCAAAATAAAAAAGATGGTTTTTCATTGACGATTCCAACTCTTATAATTATATTTATTATTGTTGTAATAATTATGCTTCGCATTTTTTGTTTCTATCATCAATATTGTCGTCGACAAGATTATGACATTGATTTACAAGATCAAGTTAAATCAACTCGTCAACAAAGCACACCGAATGTATATTGTGTTCCAATGGAAACACCATCAGCACCATTACCAGAATCTCAATATTCCTTTATTAATACAATTAATTATTGGAATAAAAATCGCCAGGGATTACAATCATATAATGAATCAGAAATAATTCAATCACCAGTTCCTGCTCCAAGAACATTGACAATGATTTCAAGAGATCATGAACCACCTATCTATGAAGGTACGGCATTGTTTTTGTCGTCGGTCTCTAATTGGAACTTATTTTCATTGTAGATTTACATTAAAACTCCATTTTACCTACAAATCCTAATTCAAATCCTTATGGATTTTGAACCAACAAACATACACACGCTTTATGCTATAATTGTGTAAATAAATATATGTAATTTTTCTCGTCTTTATTTTTTCTGTTGTACAATGCTGTAAACGATTGTTTCCTTTTTGTTAAAATAAAATTATTAAAATTTTTGTATTTCTATTCTTATTCGTGAATATTTAACATAATGACATTGTTTTTCTTTTCTTTCTGTTGAGCTTGGTTTCACTTAATTTACCTCATCCCTCTTTTTTCGCTCTCTGTTGATTTTCTTCGTTTTTTTCTTCTCTATTACAGGTCTCTAGTTGTCTATATAAGAATAAACACACTTCGGTATATGACTATGGGTTCCCATGCTTTTCTTTAGAGAATAATTTAGGACGATACAAGCAAAATCTTAGTGCATATGCAAGTGTGCCTGCATCCTTATACATCCACGAGTAATGTGAAGAGGTGTAGACTGTTTATGGGAAGAAATTGAAAGCCCGTACTTCATTATCGCTTAATGATACGTCAAAGTGATCCGTTAGAAATCTTAGAGTATGTCTGCCATCAAAAGGCATAGGTTCTACAAAAGCGATTACATTTGGTGAAAATCCGTCAATATTGATGACACAGGATAGGACATGGTTTTCTTGCAGTAACTCGTGAAATCATCTTTTCTTTTAATCATACAAGACGAGTGAACTCAATCTCAGATCAACTATACGATAAATTTTTACATAATTTATATTTTATTCAAATTAGAGAGTGAGGAACATTTTGGTTGTGCCTGTTGATTTTGCTCTTCAATTAAGACACCCGACTGAAAATAATCTTGTTCAAACCCTCAAGGTTCTTGTTGTCTTCGGTGGCCTAAAATTTTCTCATACAACGAGTTGTTGAATTTACTTGTCGATCAGATTTATATTTATTTTTACCTAATTAAGTCATGAATGGTATATGCAATGATAAAAGGAAGAAAACGTTGAGTTGAACGTGTCAGTCGACTACGTAGAGGCAAGATATACGCTACCTATCCATTACAATGGAAATACAATCAATGACAATAAAGCGATTTAACATCTATCATACAAAAAATTATCTAGATAGATAGTGCTTGCTATTATTTGAAGATCATCTTGGAAATATAGATGATCACGATCGAATCATCATTCTGATACATCAGATCACATCATGTTGTCTTCAATGAGCAGAAGAAAATAATTTTACGACGATCTCTGATTTTGAAAATGTTATTTCTAATTTCAGTTTTACTTTTATTGAAATCAAAGAAAAGAAATATCACTAGCGAAATGTTACTTTCTTAGTTGATCTTGTTGAACAATAGGAAATGTTTTCGATGAATAACTCTTCTTTATTGTCAACGAAAAATCAAACATTCTTCAAATGCATATTATTATGTTTTGGATCATTCTGTCGCTTCAAATTCGTTTATAGTGCTAGCCAATCATTCTATGATACTGTCCCAATGCCTTTCAGGATGAAATGAATAGTTACTAACGTTCCTGAAGTGACACGTTACAAATATTTACCTTTTGAAACAATATTTTCATACTTAGACTAATGGAAAATTTGTAATGCAGTAAATCGATTGTTTCGATGAATCTGATGAAGAGAATTTTGACAATTAGAAGTTAATCAAAGTATTAATAAAGAATATCGATTTCCTTGTGGTGATGGGGACAGTACGAATGGTATCGAAAGATTTTCCAATGGTCACTCGAGAATTTTAACAGATGACTCTTTAGAAAATCTAGCAGCCAGTACACTAACACTGGCTGAAGTCAATGGTGTATTCTGATGATTTTGTAGTCAAAATAACTGTGTAAAAAGGAACTATTCATCGATATTTGAACTGCAATTAACTCTAAAATTTTTGAAAACGTACGTACGTCACAGTTTTCTGAATGCGATGAGCATATCTGTTGATTTCAAGCATCTTTACAAATAAAAAATGAATACAGGTATTGTAATTATTCAATTATATATCATAATGTACGAAGAAATGAACTGTTCGCATTGAATTGGTTCCATGTACTACTGTTATAGTGTCGATTTCTAGATGGCACATTGAATATATTATGTTTTTATTTACTGGTTCTTCAGAATATATTCACTGCTGGCATAATACAAAATCTATTCCGCATGACTCGCTTTGTAGCCCAACAGATTTCTTTTCATTAAACAATATCGCTCCATTTTCTGAAATATTCGGCTCTCTAGATTTCTATTGCACGTTATCTTAAGAAATGGAAACCGCCCATATATAGCAAAGTGAATCAAATGCCAACATACTCATTATAAATGACGAATCTGAACACTCTGGGTCAATAGTTGATAGAAAAGACAATTCGATCCATCAATCGAACAAAATTGGAAAGTAATTTACACAGTTGCTGCTTTCTTGCAATTTTCAAATACGGGCGTTTTGCTAGGATATCGGCCGCTGTCCTTTTAGAAGTGAATTTTTCCTTAAAACGTTTAAAAACTACTTTTTAAATGGAATATTTCTAATACGTTCCATTAGAATTCATTTGTTGCAGGTTTAAAGAAAACACCTCTAAATTAACCACGAAAAATTTCGTCAAAAATGCGAAAATATCTAAAAATATGATAGTAAGGTCGAGAGTATTTCTTCCACAAGTCTGCCAAAGCTTGACCATTTTTCAAAAACCTATATATATATTCTGAAAGACGAGATCAGGGGGCATCTGTCTGTAATAAGAAACTCAAGTTCGGCTTTTTTTTGGAAAAATCGGATTTTCTGAGGGGGGCTCTTAAATAGGAGATCTTTGACTTGTGTAAAATCAATACTCAACTGGTCAAAGAATATGTTTTTTGCAATTTCTATAACCATAGATTTTTCGTTGAATATAAGAAAGACGAAAATGTTAAAATCGTCTCAAACTTCTGAAACACTCTTTACAATAAATAACTAATGATTACATATTTGATATCGACAGCGTATTAATGACATTAAAAGAAAATATTTCGTTATTTTAAAGATACATTCAAGCTATTTACATTAAACGTTGACCTATTCATAAAAGGAATCATCGATACGCACGAAAATTGATTTAGAATTAATCCATTTTATTATGATCATATAACTCGACATCTTTGTTCGAGATTCTTAGATGAAATATTTAAAATAAATAGAAGAGAAACAGTACGAAATGTTAAATCGTACGTCTAATGTGTTCTTCTAATCTATGTAAATTAAGCAAGACCGAAGAGAAACTAGTGCGAAGTGCACCCTTCAATCAACATTTTGTCATTTCGAAAAGAGAAAAATAAAAGCAAAGTAAAAGATTGAAGGTCAAATAGGTCATAAAATTACAAATAAAATATTCGACATACATGATTCTAATTGAAAAAAATCACACTCATATAAATTTTCTTATTGAATTACTTGAAAATTTATTCAATTAAACTACATCTACAATATGCCAGAGCTACTGGACGTGAGTTTTCTCGTTATTAATCTTTAGTATTCTTAACTCAATTCGAGGGCATTCAAAATATGGGCGTTTTCGAGCCAACTGACATCATCACGCCATAGTTTACCTATCACAAAGACAAAGTACAAGTAAATAAGTAAAGATTTCATATGCATATAAATAAATATCATCGTAGATCACAACGTTAAGATAAAAGAACGAAAGAACACTTCTAAAAGTTTAAAGGACTGGGGCGGATAGTAAGCCATTTTGGCCCAATGGTACTTTTTACACTGACCTCAAGTGAATGATATATCAACAGAGAGGTCTTTTCTTCCTGAACATTCTGATAAAAAAATTGGAACGATATCATATACGATTCTGAAGTTATCGGTACTACAGGCTTGATTCCTGATCTCCAGGAACTTGTCGCGTGTTTTCATCGTTATCAAAAAATTAACACATGAATAATACTGGACTTGAAAGCTTAGCAATTAAGTATTAATTCACACAAAAATTGCCTATTCCGACTGTCTGATAAGTATGCGGTTGGTCGACTAGAACATGTAAGTATATCAGTACCTCCAACTTATTTGATCCTAATTGCTATTAAAAGAACTTTAATGCAGGTTCAGAGGATGTGGGTTTANGTTCCTGGAGATCAGGAATCAAGCCTGTAGTACCGATAACTTCAGAATCGTATATGATATCGTTCCAATTTTTTTATCAGAATGTTCAGGAAGAAAAGACCTCTCTGTTGATATATCATTCACTTGAGGTCAGTGTAAAAAGTACCATTGGGCCAAAATGGCTTACTATCCGCCCCAGTCCTTTGTTTTAGATGGTTTGTAACATAATACGTTCATCTGATGTTCGTCCTGGTGATCATTTATATCGATATCGATGGTTAGAAATACAACAAGGTGTTGCCGTTCAATACCCGAAACTATCAAATATATTTGTTGTTACTCATTATAAAAATAGACTAACTCTTGTTACTTTAAAAGAATTTAAAGGAGCAAGTTTTTTACGACGTGTTACCTATAAACAAGACAACGATTGTGAAAAGAAAACGAAAATTTCTCACAGTCGACCACGAGAAGAAATCGTTCAAAATGCTTTTCTTCTTCTCGAATGGATTAAAATTTCACCTGATCTTGTTGAAACAATTCTCGGCAATGATCTATCGAAATTAGCTCATCGATGCTGTACAACAGTTCATGAACGATGGCGTACTCTGTTTCATTCGAGTCAAGAAAAAATATCTTTCAACAAACACTTTCTCAATACAAGTATTTCATAATTTTGTATATTTTATAAGTAAAACATGAATGTTTACATTATTATTCTAGAACAACTATCTCGTGATACTGCCGCATTCAACGCTGCACTTATTTGTGGAATGCCATTTCGTCAAGCTTCACAGATTGGAAAAGATGACTTTTGGATTGATAGCTGTGAGAGAAGCTGTTCATCCCAAACTACGAGAAGCGGTATGATGAACGTGTCTCTTTTTCAAAAACGAAGAATAACACGAATTGCTTTTAGATGACGATTGTTCATCGTTGTTACAACAAGAAGATGATTCGAATGAACTTCCAGTGTTTTCTTCGACACTCTTCGAACTTTCGACAGATGGCAAGATTTTGTCACGTTCAGATTCGTGAAATAGAAGAATTAAAATTCGTATTTCCTGCTAATAAAAGGATGTTCCATGCAAAAATGCATATTAAACAGATGATTTCTGAAATTAATTTGAAACTTTTAATAGGCTACAGGTGAACACAATGACATAATGATGAAGTGAAACTTTTTATGATGCAATACCTTTTATTAAACAGGAGACGAATCTACATTGAAAATTAGTATTGTTGTTAAATTATAACGGCTTATATGTTTGGGTATTCATATCAAAAGAATATTTGATGCTTTAGCATTTGTTGTTGATTGCAATAAGAAAAAGAATTTGCCATGTGGAAACCTTCTCGTTCTATAATCGAAAGCTCAGGAGCCGGTTGAACATTTTCGTTTAACGTAAGATTTTGGATACGAATTGTCCGAGACGTAACTGTCATTAGCATTCTTATTAAGAAGAATTTCGAAGTATTCGAATTGTTTAGCTTAACTCAAGTCTTCACAAATTATATCGATAGGTTAAGTATAACTTAAATGTCAGTATATAGTCGAATGTTAATCTTGGATGATAGTCCTAAAACTTAATTAAAGTAACCGGCAGACATAGTATGAGAGAAGTATTTGAATGATCAGAGAAACAAGAACTAAATATGCGTAGATATTTTAATGATTCTACTAACCGATACAGTTCAAAAAAAATATCGATTTTCAGTACACCGATTGGCATAACTTGTATTAAATCAGGCCTCAATCGAAAATTGTTTCATAATTGATACATACAATTATTCTTACTTGTTTCTGTACACACGGACAAAATCATTTTGAAATAGTTCTCCGAATATGATCATCCAGAAAGGAATGTTCAGCTGCTTGCTATTTTTAGCTGAGTGGCGAAAGTATTCATAAAAATCTATTTTCGTCGAGGAATAATTAAATTCAAGATAAGTATTGTATAAAAGGCGATGATATGTTTCATGTCTGTGTTTTGACCAGAAAGCACGATATGCTTATACTAAGAGAGGAAGACTTCCTATATCCTGTAGCACATATATTATAGAGTTCTGTTGTGCACCGATGATTTCAATAGATGACGCCACATTCACTGTCTTTTATCGTACGCTACAACGAGTATGACGATAATTTTCAAAATCATCGGCGCACAACAGAACTGAAATATATATATATGCTGTCGGATAGAAAAATTCTTCCTAAATGCATCTACAGATATCCCGCGTTTTGGTCAAAACCTAATATTTGCCTTTATTAAATAAAATGCATTGTGTTTCAAACCGATGGTTTAAACAATGATTTATTTTCAATAAACAGACAAAACGTTCAATGTCTCAGAGAAACATTTTCTTTTACTAAAAAGATAATATTTTAGGTAATATCTACATGATTTTATTGGTTCAATGTACTCTATTTCAAATTTCAACTTACTTTCTTGTTAATGGGCATGTTCGTTTTTTGTATTTACAACACTATATTCATGAAAATCACTATACTTTCACACCGGAATTGTGGAGGAGTTTGGCTATATCAGTACCTTCGATGCTGCACTGTCTTGTCTATTCAAATAACACAAGTACATACAGAATCTAGAGTGCTATCGTTTCATTCGTAATAGTAATACAATTGATTATTCTAAAGTTGTGAAAGTATTTTACATACTGTTGATCGCATTACTATGGATACAAAATATGAACCATGTGATTTATCGTTAATGAAAAAGCAAATGGAACTTCTTTTTTTATTTCTCTGAATGAAAACTATAGAATTATTTTTCTTGGTACACTATGCATTTCATATCTTATTTGCCTTTACAAAAATTGCAGTCAGAGATCATCGATGTTATCTCTACAATGATTTAACAGATTGTATAATATGGGGGGAAATCTATACCATAAAGAAGTACCTTTAAATTAGTCTGAGAGTGATAAGTTCGGCGATGTATCTGAAGTAGTGTTCAATCACGAGCAGCACAACGAAAATTTCAAAATAATGAATAAGAATATTCCCTGAAACTAGAAACATATTTCGTTGCAATTTTTCTCATTATCTTGTAACGCAATAAGTTCGATCTCATGTTTGGAAAACATCTAGTGAGAGAAGGTAGAAGTTGGCGATTGTGAGACATATCGAGTTTAATAAATCGAGAAGAGTAAATTTCATTCGATAGAAATGACGTCGTCAATATTTATGATTCACTAATATATCCATCTAGTATAGAACCGATGTTTGGCTTTTTTTGCGGTTCCTATAGAAAGCGACAAAGAATCATTTCAGAACTGAAGTCAAGTTAATTGTGTTTGTAGAAAAGTATGTAGGCATTCATCGAATCATTGTAAATCATCCATCAGCTCTGAAATAAAAATTTTCAGTTTCTCTTCCAGTCCATGTTATTGTCAGTTTGTGTCTAGGTATTCGAGATTTTCTTCTACAACCAATTTCATTCGAGTATGATGCTGTTTCCGATGATTGATTGAACGTATTCATTGGTGATAGCAGAACAGATAACGACATATCAGCTATCAACTCAGTGAAATTTGATATTTTCCCATCACTATTCTAATGTTGTAGATCAAAAGTTATACTCTACCTTGTTCATATGCTTACGATGCCACTCATGAAAGTATTTATTCTATTGAATGACTACATGAATCGTCTGATTTTAAAGTACTTTGTCTCGTATAATCATGCACAAGCCATTCCTCTCATGGGTTTGGCTGTACTCTATTTTGAATCGCACGAATGAGCAGAAATTATCAAGTATTTGACTGTTGAGAAATGAATCAGATGAGAAAAAATTTGTATTCTTTCTAGACCAGTAGTTTTTTAACAATAATTTATTTTCAATTAAAAATCAACTGAAAATTTCTTCATGACGAAGATGAGATTTTAGTTAATAATAAATCAACAACCAGATGATCCAGATGAGGTCCATATGGTTTAACACGTTCAATATGTTCTATATCACATTTATAATTATTTTCTTGATCATGAACATTTCGCATCATCGTTTCAATCCGTTGTCGAACTTGTTCACTCCATTGATTATGTGTATCTTGTTTCGTATTCACGACACCATGCACATGCAGGCGGCCACTCTCAGATCGAAGTGCTCGACATGCAACAGGCCAACTAGCTTCCGATGATGGTATTAAACCAAGATTACATCGGTCAGCGACACCGACAGGACATGTCTACAATGGAATGAGAAATGTTTGTCTTCTATGAAATAAAAGTAAAACATCGAAACAAACAAATTGATTATCTCCTAAGAGAAGTGTATAACGATCATCATCAATGTGATTTGCTTGAAGATTACGACGAAGTGCTTCCATGGAATCTGGATTCCATTCACAAGCATAGACATGACGTGCATGACCATGAACAAGAAATGGAAGAGTAAAATAGCCGATGCCTGCATAAAGATCAACTATTGTTTCATTAACACACGAAATTCGTCCCATTCTCATCCGTTCTGTATTATTTCCAGCACAAAACATACTCTTATCGACATTGTATGAAAATCTTAAATGAAACAATGTTTCGTCGATGAATGAAAATGAAAATCGTGCTCATCTACTTGATGCCATTCTCGACTAATTGTATCCACGGATCATTTCCAAATACTAAGCGTGTATCTGGTGAACGAAAATCATCGTTTTTAATAGGACCTTCGAAAGCAATACGTTTAACCGATGATCCAAATGAGCGAGCAACTGTTGACCAAAATTGATCGGACGCTAAAAATTAATATTTTTCGCTTAGGTGAAGATGATTTTGTTCCAAAAGAAAACAAAGATAACAAACGAATATGATTTAACCATCGGGTGTCCAGAAAACAACGAGCCGAAGACAGGAGAAGCATATCACCATGTATACGCCATTTTCGAGGAATATCATTCGATAATTGATCATCCCATGTTAAACCGTGTTCATTACAAAGAGATTGAAGATTTTCGACAAGTTTCGCATGAGGAGAAGACATTTTCTAGAATAAGATGTTATTATTTTTATTGTAAATAATGGCTTAGTCCTTTTTTATTATGTAGAAAATGCTTGATTCTAACAGCAGTCGAAATAGTGTCAAATGAAAAACAAAACGTGCTTTCAATGTGTTCATTCGTGCCATTGGGCATTTAAGATGTAAGAAACAAACGAATAAATATCTGATAATTCTTCAATGCGTTTCACTGTCGGTTTGCCAGCGCCTAGTAAAAATATTTTTACAATTCAAACAAATATTCTTTTCAATCCTACGAACAACTTACCATGTCCAGCTCGAACATCAATTTTTATCATCAACGGACGACCTAGGCGATTCATCGTTTCACCTAATTGATGTTGTAATTGCGATATATATTTGAATGAATGAGCTGGCACAACACGATCATCATGGTCAGCTGTTGTTACCAGAATTGCTGGATACTTTGTTGGATTCGTCGGAATATTATGCAATGGTGATATTGTTTTAACCCATTCGAATTCTTCAGGTAAATCAGGATTCCCATATTCACCACACCAATAGTATCCTCGAAAGAAAGAAAGAAAGAAAGAAAATACTCTTCACCCACATTACATAAATGTGCATGCAAAGATATTATTCATAAATGATAAAAGCAACGTTCTGCATCTTCTAATCAATTATCTAACGAAACAATATTAGTAAACCATCATATTGACACTATTACACTTTATTGTTCTATCACTTGGAAAATACTTAATCATCAAATATACTACGAATAGCATAAAAACTAACAAAGCACAATAAATAACGAGCGTCGACCTGAAGTTGATTTTATTTGGGTTAAGTACACATTTTCCAGTTTTCGAATGCATGACTAGTGTGAACATTTTTCAAATACACAAGGTCTAATTTAATAAAATCTACCAGATCCGTTTCATAAACTGTAAAATTTATGATATTTTCTTTATATTTCCATCCCGTAGCAGCACAAAGAAAGTTCAATGTCTTTTGAAGACCGATGTAAAGAGTGTACTCTCTCTGGACAGAAGAAGAATAGCGTCTATCATGTGTAACCTTGCTCTCTTAAATGCTGAATAAAGATGATGTATTCAGCATGAAGATAAAACCTAGAATATTTTCTTAGTATCTTGTTAGTAAACTAAAAGATGAGAAAAAAATAAAAGCGGTTGATACGGCGATTTCTTTCATGTGCCGGAGAAAAATAATCGTTATCGAACTTTGATTCACGATGTGTCATGTTGTCAAATTAGCTGACACAGACATGAATCAACAGTCATATAGAACCCAACGATCATAAATCGTTGATTGTCGAGGGGAAAACAATATTTCACATCTACTAGATTCTAAAAATTTCTCAAACTAAGACAATGTAGAATTCAACCTTCATTAAGTTGTTAGCACGCAAGGGCTTTTATTTCTTAGTGTCCTCTATGGTATAAGTCAGCCGCACGGTCTAAGATAGTTTGACATTTTTGCAAAGACTCGTTGGTTTCAACTTGACAATGATTTTCAAGTGAAAAATTTTCTATCATGAATTCCTTCTTTCTATGAAGCAAGTCGTTTAATATTTGAATGCATGCATACCGATTGTAAATTTATGGTATCGATATAAATCAAGTACACCCACTTGTATTGTTACGCAACCAAATAAATCTGGTCGCATATTAGCACATGCTGCTACTGTTAATCCACCATTGCTTCCACCTAATATCGAAACTTTTCCTCGTTGAGTATACTTGTTGTCAATAAGCCATTCAGTACAGGCACATAGATCAAGATAGGTATTTTTTTTCTTATTCTTATATCCATCTTTATGCCAAACTTCACCATATTCGGCGCCGCCTCTAAGATTGGCGACCGCGAAAATTCCATGAAAATGATGAATCCAAAGAAGTGCAGCTATCGAAAAGAATGGCTTTATGGCAATTGAAAATCCACCATAGACATATAAATGTGTTGGAGTTTGACTATTTTTTTCTAAATCTTTTCGATGAACTAAAAACATAGGTACTTTGACTGGATTCGAAGGATCTAATCCACTTGATTCCACAAAGACTTGTTCAGTAGTAAATGCCGTAAGGTCAACACCATCGAATTCAATTCGTTTAAAAATTGTTAACGAAGCGTCAAGTGACTGAGCAAGATCACATGTATAGATTGTTGTCGGAGAAAGAAATGATTCAAGACGTATGAATAGTTCTGATTCGTGTTCATCACCCCTGAAATACATGAGAAAGACATTCATGATTAGTTTCGGATGTTTTTCTTCTCGTATCCTACCAGGTGGATATAGTTCCGATGGGTAGATCGAATTTGCGTAGTTGTCGTCCAGTTTCCATATCGTGCAGATACAAAACTGATTTAACATGTGAAAGATATCGAACAAGAAAATATTTTTCATGAACTCTTGTTACATCTTCTAATAAATCATCTTTATCTTCAGATATGATTTCTTTTGTCTCATTCGTTTTTGTATTTAGTGTAATAAGACGAAAATTTTTTGCTTGCTCATTTGTTTTGAAATACATTAAATCGCCCTGAGATGTCACAAAACCATAAACAAAATCCATGTGATCAATTAACTTTATCCAATTCGGATTTTCGACAATCGAATCGGATGCATTCGATAATGGAAGATACCAAAGTTTGTTTTCATTTAATGTTCCCTTCGATATACAAGCCAGTAAATATTGACCATCGTCCGATGTTGTCACTGAAAAAAAATGTCCATCAAGTTCATCTGAACAACGAGCAAGACATAGATCAGATGAACGGGGTGTTCCAAGCCGGTGAAAATAAATTTCTTGAACATCAGTACGAGTCACTTCGATAGTACTTGACTCGACTTCATTTGTTTTCTAATGAACAAATAAAAAGAGAAGACATTCATAAATACATGTTTCTCAAACATGCAACTTGAAAAGTGAAATCTGCCAGAAACTTGCGTTATTTTAACATTGAGCCCAATTGATGTTAAGACTTATGATATAATTTTAAATCTAGGGAAATTCCTAAGCGAATCATTCGAAAGCAGAACATTGAAATATCATTTCCACTATGATATTCATCAGACCGAAAACGTTTGTTCTACAGAATCATAGATATATCACGAAACAACAATGATTCATCTATCTCCGTACCTGATTTAAGACGTTGGACAATCTAAACTATTCGATACTACGTAGTTGCTTAGTAAACAATACTATCTATTGTCTTTTAGCAAGATGTAGATTCATCCGCTGTTTAGATGGAAAAGAAGTAAAAATTTATCTGTATGTATGCCGACTTTTCTGCTTGTACCAAATCAATTTCTGATAATCCGATCCTCCATAAAAACATGTACTCATAAAAAGAGACCGAGTGGGATTCCAGATATCGATGAAAGTAAATTACGGATACGGTTCAACCAATATGTATGTACTCATACTAGTAGTTTAAAACTGATTAACAGATGCATCGACGCTCAAATTTATTTGTCTGTCATTTAGTTGACTCCATAGTATTCTATTACTTTACAATATCACCTCTTAATAAATTAAATCCCTGCTAATTATATATAGACGATGTTTTCTTTTCATTTATGGATTTCATACTGAGGCGAGCCTACATATTTACTAGATGTCATTCGGCACATATTCTTGTTCTCACTAACGATACATTGTTCCTCAAAATCTAAATCCGTATTAAGATAATCAGCAGAGATTTATCGTAGAGTTAGTAAAATGAAGTTACCTCATCTTTCTTTTTCGTATCTTTATCTGCAGAAGGCGTTGAACTGCTGTTCGTATCGTTAAGAGCGCCAGCATATGTTGCGTAGAATATGCCTCGATTATCTGTTGTCCAGCGTAGCGATGAGAATTTTGTTCGAATAATAACATCATCTAGTTTCTTACGAGATGCAACATCCATAAAATAAATTGTCGACCAATCTGAACCAGCATCCGATACACTGACAATCAAAGCAAAAGTCATCGAACATGAATCGAAGTGAGGTTTTTGTTGTTTTACCTGTAACATAAAATTTTGCCATCGTATGAAAAATTAATCGATTGTATGGCTACAGTTCCATCTTGAGAAAATGTATTCGGGTCAATTAAAATTTGTGCTTGATCAGTTGATTTCGATAATGAATCGAGTTCGTAATAAACGTCCTGATTTTGAAGACCTGTATTCATAAAATAATAATATTTTCCATTCGGCTGTTTTGATGGACATGAAAACTTCGGAATATTAAATACGTCTTTGAGATGTTCGAAAAATTTTGTTCGATAAGGGATTTCATTTAAAAAAGCTTGACTAATAATATTTTGTTCGGCGACGAAATCTGCTGTTTCTTTCGAATCAGGATCTTCTAGCCAACGATATGGATCATTAATAATGCTTGGCGATGAAGATTTATCGCCGTATGAATCCGAAACAGTAGGATCACGACGGATCGATGGATATTTTATAGTAGAATTCATCTGAAATGACAATGAAATCCTTTTCAATAGACTAAGCTGTTGTTGTTGTTTTATTAAAGATATCATGGCTCGTAATTTCAACATTCGATCGTTATAGAATTCAAATTGAATCGCTATCTAAAAACTAATCATTGTTAAAAATGCGAACAGTAACTATTGTTTATCTCTCTTGACAAACATGTCGATATAATCTAGCCATTAAGATTTATCAGTTAAAACAAAGAAATCATAGGACTATTTGATTTTGTCTATCGTAGAAGGACTTGTATATAGAAATAAATTTGTTTGTATTAATGTCGTAGAAAATCAGCGTACGATGTCGAGATAGTTGAGTTACAAAAAACAACGAATTATTTTGAATTATGATCAGTGACGAAATGTCGACTTTTACAAACAAAGATTCTTCATTCAAGTGCAAATCTCTGAAAGCCATAGCAATTGAAATTCTACAGTTCCTTTCATACTGCATAGAGTTTTCATAGCGAATGATGAAAGAGTAGAAAAATTTTACGATCGACTAATCCTACCGATAATCTACATCTTTAGCTTTAATGAACGTTATGCAGATCTTAAGAATCAAGTTTCTTTGTCAAGTAGATTGTTATCGTCGTAATAAATGCGATAACATATATAGATTTTCAGTAAAACACTGATGTCTGATCTGAACTCCTGCAGATGAGCTGAGATAGAATGAAACATATACTCTGTCCTCACGATCAATTCGCGAGCATAGATCGTTCTTGTTAGCATCACTGATTAGTATTTCTTCTTTTCTCAATCGATTGATCAAGCTTGAACTCGTTAACGTAATCTATGATTTAGCAGATGATTAATTACATCGAATGATACAATAAATGTCAGGAATGGATAAGTCAGAGGTTTTTGAGAGTCAAGTCATGTTTTGATTTGACGTGTCATTCTCTAACAGATACATGTATAAACAAGACGAATTTTTCGTTATCACTTTAACATTATCCCGAGTCATAGAATAGAACTGTGAATTATAGAGTCTTATGTGGTATATTTTTGTTTTGTTTCAAGTTGAATATCATGGAAATAAACGAGCAAGTCTCGACTACTCAATTCGTATGTGAGACGCATCTCGTTGCAAAAAAATACTGTTTAGAAAAGATGAAAAGTCAACAGACTAGCCATGTCAAGTCTGATATTTTGTATACTTCGAGTAAAGACAGAGTGATCTTGATCTGATTTCAATGTATTCCAGTAAATCGAAAATTGATGATCTAAAAGTAAAGTAAATAGACATCTTTCTCTCCCATAATTAAATTCACAATAAGGAACATGATTCAAATTCAACCAGTGACAAAAAACTTTTCTTTCCAAAGTTTGCCATGAAAAGAAGCCTATTTTCCAATGAAATTTACTCAACAGGAAATATCTAGAAAAGTCATCTAAGAGAAGGGACGTATCTATCACAATCGTTCTATTGAATCTAATTAGCGGTGCTAAATTTCGTTGTATACATATACTGAAAATTCACAATTCCTCTAATTAGTACTTCTCTAGATTGAAAACCAAAACTTCGTAACTCATATTGCATTCAGTATGAAGATATTTCTTTGTTGAATAGAAATAATATAATCGATGAATATAGACTGTTACTCTCTAATAACTATTTTCAATCGGTTTAAGTGATTATTGAGTCATATGGAACATGCTTATTGAATATTCTTTTACTACAGTTTTATTCATTTTATCCTGCCGAAAAGAAAATTCAATGAAATTCAGTCGGCATTTAATATAAAAGCAACAGAAGAACAAGTTTTCAGAGATGAAGCGCTGTAATGAAAGAAATGCTATGAAGATGATATCGCTGAAATTTATCAACTTATCAAATGAAGTTTGAATGCGTCTTTCTCAAAAACTGTCTTCAATTTTTTTTCTTGAACATATCTCTACTAATGTATCGTGTTGCAGCCGTAGCTCAAATTTTAGTTTGTTCTATAGAACCATCGTCAAAAACGAGAAAATTTTATCGAAGACAGTACATCCTCAGATGTAGAACTTCATTACATAAAATATTCACTTCGGAACGAGGTTTGACTTCAAATGAAGAATCAGTAAGATTTATTTCCCGGAGTCTTGCTATTTAATAGAACATGATTGAAAACGATTAGACCGATAGTCGTTTGGTTTTAATGGATCGCTAAAGCTTGCTTTATTATAAAGAAGACCCTGTAACTCTTCAAGGATTCAATACGACAATCAAATCCTTACCAATTAGTTTGTCCTTACTTTACATTATTAGAAGATTATGTATCTTGGTCACTTTAAATTCAAGTTCATTCGTATGTTGATTGAAGAATTAAATTAAATTATGAGAAATTCACTGTGTAGGAACAAGTTGTATTGACAATTGTGTGAATGCTTCAAAATTTCTTGATATTGAAAATGAGCATCTGCTCTGAGCCACAAGTATTGTTTCGATCGAAATTTGAATCGCTTGTAAACTCAAAAACGTAATGTTCGAACGTATGAATCAGTCTAAAACAGAATCTGGTTTTACTTTATGACAATAAAGAAAATCAGAATTTACCGAAAATAATTCCTATATCGATAGACATAAAACTGAAGTAATACCAAGTCAAACATTCATATAAAAAAAAACGTACAAAATATCATAAGATGAACTTTGATTATTAATTTGATCTGACGAAAACCATACGCATTTGACATTGATAAATGATTTCTAACAGTTGATATAACTAGACTAGTCGTCGTAACTTTTATGGTAACTAGAATGTGAACATGATCAGAAGTATAAAGAAATTGAGATGTATTGAATATTAAAGATCTATATTGACAAAATTACCAATCGAGAACTATGCATTAAAAAAGAGTAAAAGTTACGTGGTGTAATTAAGTAAGTCGAGATAGTTCGATCTCATATGTTCCTTATGAATGTTTTTCCGATTAATAATGCTAATCAGTTAATCATTTGATAATTTTGAATCAAATAGAAAGAAAATATAAGATCGTTAACTGAGAAATTTAAATTCTTGTGCTCACACTTAATGAAAACTATAAAATTTTCTATTTACTTTAGGACATCCAGTTATTTGTATTTGACACTATGTTCGAGTGAATCATTGAATAAAAGAAATCAATGGCAACAACACGTAATTAGAAGACAGCAAATTTGATTCTGTCCAAGAGTTCAGCATTACGTTCATAGATCCCAAGAAGAAGCGTTGTCGCCGAAGCCTAGTAGCCCAATTAATTATATACGGAGTTAGAATACAACACACATGTCAACCAGGTGATAAAGTTAAGTTAGTAGTGCATATTATCTATCAAAAAAAATGTCTCAAACACCAATCATCGTGCATTTATTATGAATAAAAGAATTAAGTTACAGATACATGATTGTAGAGGGCGCTAAGCGAAACAAATGAGTTTATTGAATAGAGAAACGTAACACGCTTTCTCTCGTCACTTTTGCATCTATGAATTTTAGTCCCATGATTGATGAAAGAGAAAACTCGTGTGTATCTAGTTGTATTGCGAAAACATAGAGTTTCTCATCCATGACACATGACAGAAAGAATGATTGAAAGAATAAATTTCAATTGAACCATGATAAAACAGCATTCAGTTAAAAATTATTAACGTAATTCGACAGAGAACTTCAATGATTTATAAGTCAAATGTTGATTATTTCTTCCCTTCATCATCTTTGATTTCAATATTGCTCGTGATTCTTGTTTAAGGTGAATTATTTGTAGTATTTCTGAACATGCGACATGTTAAGTTTTCTTTTAAGAAAGCGTTTGTGATGATTTTAATTAGACTAAATTGTCGAAATCGACATAGAATTCATAATAGAGTTAAGTTGAGTGACTTGTAGAGTCAAAGAATACAGATCGGAACCGACTAAAGATCACTATGCTCAACTCAAGAGTATGTGACTTGGAAATTTTTCAAAATCAAGATAAAGCTATGAAATAGGTACCGCCATCCTAAACAGTAATCATTTAGTAAAGTACCATGTAGCCAGAAAAAAAACTGTTGCCATAATTCAAGAAAAATGTGATTTTCTCAACTCTCACTATAGTAAATATCTGTATTTTTAGATGTTGAAAATAAAATTTTTGTAAGTAAATTCTATCATCAGATATTTGCCTAGAATTTCATTGTTTCATCGTGATGTACTTTGTTTTAGTATTGAACGGTTATTTATTTTTTCGTCGTAACAACTCACAACACGAAATTTGTTTTGTGGTTGCAGTAGAAACAGATAACTAAACTCACTGAATGCGCATCTCTACTCATGAATACTCTGAATCTTCGAACACACTAGAACATCCTGATCAGCAGTGTAATATTTAGAAGTTCATTTTAAAATTTCGATGTTTTTTCGACACGATGGATCAGTATAGTTTAACAGCGAGTGAAAATTCGCGCAAAGTCCAAATGTAACACTTGTAATTTTCAGCTGCACTAAGCCAAGATCAATATTTCACATTAACATCATCGAATCATCTATTATGTTTTTATTCACTTGAATTGTTGGCAAATTTCTGTGACGAGAAGAGACGATTGATATGTAACTAATTTCGATCTAGTTAGGAGAGCTCTCGGGAGTTGTATTTCCATGACAACTGTTTTTTAAATAATATAGTCTGTACGGCTTTGGCTAATTTGATTCTTAAAATGTTGACGTTCAATTCGTTATTCTTTTGATAATCATGATATTTCAAATCAATGCTGAATGTGCATCATGTACTACTTGAATACAATACTAACACATGAAAATATTGTTATTTATTGTGCATTAACTAGTTGATCGAAAGATCGTCTCACTGTAGAAGAGAATCGATGAGTAGAACGTATTTTTATTCTTATGTCCGATTAGAAACAATAACAATAAATTTTAAAATTTATTTATCGTATATGATTTCATATTAGGTCTTCCAACTGACGAAAGACAACGATTATATCAGCAAAAAAATTACTATATACAATAGAAAGTAGAGAAAAAAAGCGTGTCGATTTAATAATTTGTTCCTATTCAGTATGTTGTTTTTGTTCTGTTTTTCTAAATATGCGCTGTACTAAAGCGTTTCGAGCAGCTATAAAACGAACACGAAGATCTGTTAAACGTTCTCGAAACGGAACCTTTGGACGTTTTTCGTTGTATACAAATTCTTTTGTAGTCAAATTATGTAAACCACCGAATGCAAGAGCCACGGCTGTGCAACCCAAACAAATCACATTGAATGGCATACTAAAATCAGGTGTTGGAAGATTTACAAGTAATGATTCTGAGTAGAGCCGAACAAATCCATCAGACGATGACAAAAGACTAAAATCATAACTACACGATCAAGTAATCTTTATCTACACTCGTATACCTTTGATTCAAAGAAAATGAATTTAGCGAACGAACGATATAATTTGATTTTGTTTTTGAAGGAAGAATAGTTGATATGACGGCACTTGGAATGTAAAATCCATGATTTGGATCCGGTGGAAATTCGTTCCATTTAAGAAAGACCATTTCAAATTCAAAATTAATTAATATTGATTGTTTCGTTTTTATCACTAATTCTAATTGATAAGGTCGTTCACGATCTTTTCCAGGTATATATGAAATATGATCTACGAAAATATGAAATCGTTCACATATTTACATTAAGAATATATATTCATCGAGTTATTTACCAGGTTTAATCTCAGTTCGTTCATCATTTAATGTTGTTATTTTAAGTGTATGAAGAAATATACGAAAATACCACGGAATTTGTTCGAAATAAACTAACGTTATTTCATCTTGATTTTGTTCTTCGTTCAGTTTGACAATAGTTTTAATGCCACCATCACGAACCCCATAACCTTGAGACATAGAAGAAAAGATTCTTTACTAATACAATGAAAACTATTTCTTTCATCGAACTTACCTGTAGCATATCGATGAACAACAATGGGTGGTGAAACACTATCATTTTGTTTATCAATTGACATAGTTGGTTGTCGTTGATAATTACAATTTAGTGTAAATGTTGTGCTTTGTCGTTTTTCATTTTGTAAGTCGTAGACGATGATTGGTGTTGTTCCTTGTTCAAGTGAATAATCCGGTTCAGGACTTAAGTTAAACGAATGTGTCTAGAAGATTAAAAACCTATCATGACATTTCCTAACCAATTATAACATGAACTCATCATGTCATTATTATTCTCTCTCGTTTTAAAAAACGATTCGAAGAACATCATCGTTAGAGTTATAATCTTGAACTGATGCAAGGCCGTTATTCAAATAATCTAATAAAATCTTAACGATAGATAACATCAGCAACATCTATTTTAGGTTTTTATAGCTTTCAACATTGGTATGTAACTATGTATTTATTCTTCATTCGAAATCAGTTGCAAAATTTCTTCAAATCAATAAGATTTACCCTGAATGTCATCTATCATGAGATTATTTCGATAAATGTAACTTGCACGAATAGAGTATTGATGAGCTGACATCAGTTCACAGCACTCTTATCGGTAAAACTTCGTAGAGTTCATTGATTAATCAGATCGCATGTAATCTTAATGAAAACGATCCGACAAAATTTACTGACAAAAATCCGGAAGTTCGTTTCACACAATGAACATATTATCGATCTGTTTAGATTTAGATTAAACTAATATGATAACATACTTTTGACAATTGCAAATCAACATAGATGTGTGTGAGTGAGCTAAGTGGACATGCTTGAGCTACGTTCGATCCAAATATTGAACGTAGTGTCCATTCTAAATAGAATAATATTAGAATGATAAAAATCATAATCTTCGCAATGCAAACCATTGTGTGTATGTTTAGATGAAATTGTATCAACAACAATCGCTAATGACATTGAGAGTTCGAGTTGTGTCGATGTACATTCAGTATTCTTGATCGAAAAAAAAGAAACATGTTTGACATTATCTTTGCAAGGAATATGAGACTGACTGCACAGATTTGTCGTAGATCCATTCGAAGTGAATGATAATTACTATGATATAGTTTAGGTGCATTGTCAAGCAATCCTGCAAGTCCCTTATGATTTGAACCACCGGCTACACAAGGCAATAGTTTCTTCCATGGTGTTAAATTTTCTATTCAGAAAAATTAAAAAAATATTCTTTACATCCAAGTGAGAAAAAGAAAATCATTGAACGAGTATACCAGTACAAACGATTTCTCGCGGTAAAACAGCATATCGCACGAGAGAATTATCTTGACTTGTATGTTTTGAAGCGGGTAATGTTGATTGTGGTCGAAAAGAATAGTTTGGCGAAGTTGAGCTCACATTTGAATCGACGAAATTTAGCGAAGCACATAGAAGACCGCCTAGTTCATGTACGAATGATGTCCAACGAGTAGTTACACTAGAATAAAAATTTATCTGTTATGAAAGATTGCATCCTGTGTTTGAAAAAAAAAGCAGCAAGTCGATTATCTAGTAAACGATCCGTTCTAGAAGAATTTTTCTAGATGTTCGCACATGTTTCTCAACATTTCATAATCGTACTCTTGAACTAATTCCTCGTCAATACTGTTCACTTTTTTGTTACAATACGATAGATCTATTTCTTTTCAGATGGACAGAGGACTGGTAAAATTTCAGCATCAAAGATCAGTTAAGCATGTCTAGAAAAAAAGACTGATACCGGATGAGTCAGACTCAAACACGAGACATGCATTCAACAATATCAAAATAAATCTCGCTAAAATTCTTCACTCCATCTCGGAATCCATAGTTTTTCAAGTTTCTTTTCCGAAATCTATGAGTACTATTTAACTTTATTCACTGTGTAGCTATACAATATAATTTATTTCCTCCGAGAAAAATAAAACGCTTGTAACATGATTCTTTGTAACTAAGTATTTACAGAAACATGGTAAGATGCTTTCTAATTGAAATAGTTTCTTCTTTTTTATATCTTAAAATATGCTTGACTGATTTATTCCATGGTGATTTACTGTAATAGAAAATACATTAGGCAATTTTATTCGTGTTCATCCCATGAATGATAGCAAATAAATGACTCATACTAAAGACTTTGCTATGCCTTACGAATTCATACATTAATAGAAGTGAACTAGAATCAGAATTTTAGAAGTAACAATTTATCAAATCAGTTTTTAGATTAAAAAAAAGTAATAGATTAGATGATTTCCTCATTCTAGCCTCAGCAAAATCAATCGTTGTTAAAGCAATGAAAATTATAATAAATGAGGAAGGTGCAAGGCAGTGGCGTAGCCAGAAAGTTTGATAGATTTCAGATATTTCTCTTCCTTCAGGGGATCGATCCCCCTTAAATACGTCACTGCTGTAAGGGGGAAAACATCTTTTTAGTCATTTTTGTAGTAACGAGCTTTTGCCACGAATTCCAATTTTGTTGTACTCCTTCGTGTTTTTCATGGATAAAACATTTTCCCATCTGTTACTGAATTTAATGGAATTATTTTCCGAGAACTTCATTTTTACTGTGTTTTATACAATTTCGAGAATTTTACTAGGTTGCAATGGACTCTTCTAACTACTCATTGATGCTCTTCACAAGCTCGAGAACTACTCAAAATTATCATAGTTGCTTTGGACTTTGGCAAAGCTGTTTTCGTTGCAAAAACTCTTTTTGGCTGGACTTTTAATTCATAAAATTTTCTATTTAAACAATGAGCATTTCTGTATCTTTCTTGTACTCCTAAGAACCCCGTCAGAACGTTCTATTTGTTAATACTCGCGATACGACTCTCCAAGCTTGCATTTATCTAGAAAACCACAAACACTACAAACCATGGAGTTTCTCGCATGGGTGTGAGGTGTTCTTTTCTTGCCGGAATGACTGATAATTTACTTGAGGAATAAAGTGCAAACACATTTTTCATTGTTTTTCAATATATATATATATGTTGTTAACGTAGAACGCATGATAATGCACGTTTTTCAAATTGAGCTTCGTCACTATCATGTAAACAAACATTTTTATAGTTCAGTCATTACATCTGAATTTTTGATGACTTGATACTTTCGATCTATTTCTCTTTCTAAAAATACAGAATTTCATAAAAAGCACTTTGTCATATTCTTTAAAAGCAAAAGAGGGGTTAACTATGTACAATGAAATCTTATTCACTCTCACATGAAAAATCTCTCTCTCTCTCTCTGAAACTTTATTAATCTAAGCAAAAATCGATTTCAACTTTAACAGAGTTTCGATGACTCAATCAAGCGTAAGATTCTATAGTTCTTCGAAAGTTGAATTAAGAGTCGATGACTCATAAAAAAAATTTCTATCCTGTTAATTCATTCGTATTTCTAATAACATTGTTTGATGAAGTCATTGAATTCTAGTGACCTAACTACCCATGCTCACTATCACAGATAAGAAGATACACAGTATTGAGTCCTTTTTTTCAAGGTTCTCAGAGAATAATAGTACGATTCTTCGTTTCGAGCTCTGACTTTGGAAACTATGCGAATTATGAATACCATTCTTTATAAACAAAAGAAATTTTAATTTCAAACTTACTCCCGTTGTTCATTTGGTTCGAACCATGCCCAAACTTCTGCGCCTGGTGGCGTACCAACGATTGGCATACCCCAACGATCGTATCTCCATAAACCTTGTGTTAGCGAAACATGAAACTCACTAACACCATTTGAACGAACGATATCAGCAATTACTTTTGGAAATAAATTATAATGATGAACTATAGAAATTAAAAGTTATTAACGTGAACATTTTTCTTGATATATATATATTTACGAATATTCGATTTGAGAATACTAGGCGAAACAACAGTAGTGAATAGAAGATTAAAATATGTGTGACCTGTTGACAATGGACGAATGTAGAGTTCTTCTTTATAGATATCATCATTTGATGCACAATAATTAACGAGTAGAAGTATGAAGAATATTGAATGTTTCAACTTTGTTGAATACATGTCTGAAGTGAAATATTTTTAGAAAAGAAAATCTTCAGCAAGATGAATTATCATGATCTTTATTCATTTTCTTTTTTGTTGATGGACAGAAGAAAACGGACAACAATTTACGTGATAACTAGGGACGTTGCTTTTGCGCATAAAAGAAAAGAAGAAAGGGGACCAATGAAAGAAGAAGAAAAAAATGAGTTAATTCTACATTATGAAGAAATTCTAGTGTTGTCTTGCTTCTCTTATTTTTTCCATGTACCTAAACACAAACAGTAAATGAAGATAAATAAGCAAGAGAAAACAAAATATATATATAACTAACCAGTTTCATAGTCCCATTTGGATGATAGACCTCTCATAGGACCTTGACGAGCAGCAATATGATATTCTAATTGTTTCTTCAACTTTTCGTCGGTCATACTGTCAGGCGTACCAAAATGATAGACTAAGAAAATTGAAAATACTTGAATAAAATCTATAGATTCGACTAAACAAATTCGTACCAACACGTCGCCATGCATCATATGCTAGAATTAAGCCTGCGATGGTTATAAGACTGTAACCAATTGCCCATTTCCATAAACCGGTTGGTGCTGTGAATTCTTCAAACGTTTGACGGAAACTTGCTCGATATACTTAAGAAAACAGAAGACATCAACTCTCAAATAGAAACAAATAAATTAACTCTACGTTTTTTCTTTTCTTCAACAGATAATTGTTTCCAGTCGCCTTGTTCTTTTTTTCTCAATGCAGCTATTTCAGGTGTATCTGCTTCCCAACGAATACTTGGACAAGGAAACATAACCAAATCAAAATATTCCGGTTTTCCTTTCAAACCATAACCAACGATTTCACGATTACCAATACGTGGATGCATACGCATACGATCAGCATTTAATGGTGGTGGCGGTTTTGTATTGTCCAATACTATCGGTGTACTTTGAACAACACTAGCACTTGATGCTGTTGAAGCTTCGGCACGACATTGATGTTGAAGCATCAATGCTAATTGAGGTTGAGTTAATTTGACATGACGAAGTAATAAACCACTCATGCTGATTTTGTTCAATCAAAATGTTATTCAAATAAATATCTGAAACAATGAAACAAGTTGCTTAAAACAGAAAGGTAGTTTAGAAACAAAAACAAAATAAACAATAACAACAACATTATTACCACAATATCTTTGACGCTTGTTATTGGTCGATTTCAATTCGCGAATCAAATACAACTGTATGACCTTCATCATCATCAGAAAAAGCGAGTCAAGTCAACCCCCGTACATGCGCTTTGTGTTGTACGCGTATTGTTATGTATGCATGGTGCACATGCGTTCGTATTGGTGAGCTAGGTGCCACTAGTGACGTGTATGAGCACTAATAAGCATAGAGATTAGGAATATGTTGGTATGCGTTGTAGTTGCAGGAAAGTTATTTTTTCAAGAGAGAGGTCATATGAAATTAAAATGGCGTAACAAAGATTTATCATGAGTTACGTTAGTGTTTTCGATAGAGTAAGTTGAGTCATTTATTTCCGTTTCTTTTTATTTGTTTTTTAGTCTTTTTGTTTTGTTGAATGAAACTATTTTAGATGTTTTGGACATTACTTTTAAAAACAAAACCGTTAACAAATTTATAAGAAGAATTGGCTTTCTTCGCTTCATCACTAGGGTCATGTTGCTCATCTTTCTTATGTTCGGTAGTTATTTAATAAAAACAAAAATAGACTACAATGCACATATTCGACAATGAGTTTCCAACGAGTTCTATGCTGTTCATGATTTTTCAAGTACTACATTGAATTTGTTACTCACATGTTAACAGCATTAATTTTTAAAATGAATCATAAATTATGCAAGAGTTCAACATTCTCACTCATTCTGAAGATGTCTCAAGTTTCTTGTTTTAATATTGTTAGCAATCAGTTGAGTGATGATTAATTACCATTCATAACATGCTCACAACCATTATAGATACAAGGTTCACTATGATCGAGTATGTTAAAAAGTAGAAGTAGACGTAGTTAATTGTTCGAAAGGCTATCTTAAATTCATGACGAGAGTCAAACATGTTGTTCGACTCAGTGTATTTAGCCGTGAGTAAGTGTCTAAAATGTAGACAAGCAAAGCAAAGTTCTTGTATTTGACTGTGAGAATTCAACTGTCATGAACATAGAAACAATGAGGCTACAACAATCAAGGTTCTTAATTATATTCTACAATAAACAAATACATAGACGAAGTAATCGTGGTTGTAATTAATTTTGAGTTACATCCTAATTTATGATTGATTTTAAAAAGAAGTACTTAATATATGAATAGCAGAAATTCAAAATAGTACGTCAAGAGTTACGAACAGCACACAACTCTTGAGAATCTCAATGCCGAATATGTTCATTCTGCTACATTTCTGTTTTTATCAAATGCATACCTATCCAAGACATGAACGAATTGGATCTATTCCAGAATATACGATTAGTTTCTTAATCACATATCCTAATGATATTAATGATTGTTTGAAACACCGACGAAAGTTATGTTGCTCCGGAGGCATATTTAGATAAGTTTGAAATTACTAACATTTTTCGTTATCAAATTTTTTTCAAATATGCTCGTTGATATAGATAAGTCAACTAAAATATGACTCATAAATTTTTTCTAATTTGATTTTTGTATTTTCAATTTAAAATTCCATTTTCTGTCTTTCAACTCTCTTGATTTATTCATGAGTAAAAATTAGAAAAAAATCTGAGATTCAGATGAGTTGTTGTCAAAATTTTTAAACATATATGAAATAGTTATTGGAAAATTGAGAAAATCGAAAACTACACTAGATTACTGAAGATATCAAATATAAACTTATCGGAGAAAGTTATAATGGACACGTTACTGCCATTGAGATTATCGTTTCTTCTTCTTTATCCTTAGTCTGTGTGCGACGGAGCGTGTCTGACATCACAAAGATAGATATTTTACACGAATCGTATTTTTTTCTACCAATGACACGCGTCGTGACATCGGTAGTGTTCAAACTCAGACCATTATGTCTAATAAACGTTTTTTCATGTAGCATGTATTTTGAACAAGAGTCAGAATATTTTTACATGCTCGGTACGATTTAATTACAATCAAGTGAGAATTATTCATATCTTATTTTTCCTTGTTCATTCATCCGAAAAGAAAAACAACGTATTAATAACTGCCCTCTCGCTAAAAAGAAAAACAAATCAATCAAACACTGTTTATTTTAAAATTCGTTTTTCAGATTGATTATGATGAAAAACTGTTTTCTCATTTGTTTATTTTTCTTGTATTCAATAAAATATTCATCGGCTACGTTGGTTGATGGAATAGTAACACTATCTTGGTCACAAAGTGGTTCATCTCCAGCAGTAGATCGGTTTTTAACCAGAGATACACAAATTCAACTGAAAATTCTTTGTCGAGGCCAATCTGCCAATAAAAATTCTACGGAAGGTCAAATAAAACAAAACGAAAACAAAGATTATGGTAAAACGAAAGTTACAATCAGTGGTCGGATTGGTCGAGTTGTTAAATGTTTACCATTACAATCGGATACATTTATGACAGCGAATCAATTACCATCGAAAGATAGTAAAGATTTACGAACGAATTTAGAAAATTATTACATTGAATTATGGAAAGAAATGGAAATAAGAACTTTTACAATGCAACAAGTTGATTGTGATTTCGAAGGCGAATTATATTTTGATACATATACAAATACAACGGAACCAGAAATCTCACCAGAAAAAGCAGCAGAACTACGAAAAAAGCTTTTACAACAAGAACGAGAAAAGGCGAATTTGAATCAGCGTAAAATATTTCTAATATCCTTTTTTAAGTAAAACTTATCTTGCATATTTTTAGCAAACAATATCCGTCGTCGGCGTCGCGCTGCTGATGAAAAACCTATTAAGTCAACAAACACAAAAATACCGTCAGCAATTCCTGCTAGTCAAGAAGCAGTGAAAAGATTGCGCACATGGACTGATGGTTACTATATGATTGAAATATCTCCGCCAGGCTACGATTCTATTGATGGTCAACTCGACGTTGATGTAATTGTAGCGATGAAAAGTCGTCACGGAGGTTATATAACAGCAGATGAATATCCAGCATTAGTTTTCTATGGTGTGATGTGTGGCATCTATGCTTTATTCGCTATATTGTGGTTTGTTTGGTGTGCATTCAATTGGAGAGAACTATTAAAAGTACAATTTTGGATTGGTGGCGTTATACTTCTTGGTATGATTGAAAAGTCAGCATTTTTAGCTGAATATGATATTGTTGATCGACATGGGTCAGTACTGAAAAATCAAACTAAACAAATAGTTTAAGATTTTCATTTTCTTCTTTGAATATGTTTAGATATAAAGTTCATTTTGCTATTGTTACAGCTGAAGTTCTTTCATGTTTGAAACGTACAGTATCTCGTATGCTGGTTATTATTGTTGCACTTGGTTATGGTATAGTTAAGCCACGTTTAGGACCGTTGAAACAAAAAGTACTTGCTATGGGTATACTTTATTTTGCAATAGCAACAACAGAAGCTTTACTTCGTTTAAATACAAAAAATGATGAAATAAATAATAGAGTCTTAGTATCTCGTATACCATTAGCTGTTATTGATGCAACAATTTGCTATTGGATATTCACCGGTTTAGTTGCAACAACACGAACATTACGTTTAAGAAAAAATATCGTTAAATTAAACGTATACCGACATTTTACAAATACATTGATATTTGCTATTTTAGGAAGTTTAATATTTATGATTTGGTCATTAAAATCACATCATTTCACAACATGTATCACAGATTGGAGAGAATTTTGGGTAAACCAAAAAAAAATAGGAAATTTCTCTTTTGATATTTGATTTTTATGAATTCAACTTGATTTAGGTTGACGATGCATTTTGGCATATACTTTTCTCATTTATACTTCTTGTCATCATGTTTCTATTTCGACCATCGAATAATAATCAACGTTATGCATTTGTTCCTTTACTCGATCAATCCGATAATGACAATGACGAGTTCGATGATGATGAAGAAAAAGGTGGTAAGTGAAATGATATCATCAATTGTAGGATTTAGAATATCATTCTCTTTTGTTCTTGTAGAATCGGCTGTATTTGATTCGATAACGATGCGTAAAGCAACAAATCTTGAAAACGGTGCAGCATCAAAAAGTAAACAGCAGCAGCAAGCATTTTTAAATCGTGAAGCAAACGTATCGACTAGTGGAGCAGGCACTTCGAACAATACTCAAGCTGTTGAAGATGATCTAGCATGGGCCGAAGAAAATATTCCTGCATCCATTGCTGATCAAGCCTTACAAGCATTGGATAGTGATGATGAAATTGTTAATACAAAATTAGAACGTTCGAAAATGCAATGAAACTTGACAAGCCTACTCAATATACGTTCCAAAATATGAAACACATAGAAATTCAACCATATTTATTATTATTTTTGTTCTTGTTTGCTGGACTCATAAAGCTGTTTTCTTTTTCTCTTCTCTGTGTTTATGTGCTTAACTGCTGCTAATTTGACTCTCTATCGGTGTGTGTGTTTATGTGCGTGTCTGTATAGGCGTCCTACTAACGTGCACATTCTTATTTTCTTTTCGTTTATTTTCAATGTATACTGACATTTTTCATAAACTAGCTCCTTCTTTTTCGTTTTCACATGAACGAAACCATATGTCTTAATAGAGAGATACTTTGATTCTATTTTCGTTGCTAAATTGTTATGCCTAGTTTATCATTTGGCTCGAAATAGAATCATTTGTCACTAGATGCTATATGAATATAATTTAAATCTGTCTATTTCTCTTGATCGTAAATCTTTTTGTTTAAAGTATACTTTTCCATTTTTTTTCTCTTTGTTAATTAATTTTAAACAGTATTAAACGAAGAAAATAGAGTGAAGACATTCACAGAAAATAACATTTTCCATTGATTTATGATAATGCGTATCTCTCGTTGTTTAGAAAGGTAATTATTAGCAGATAGTACGAACGAGAAAAATACACAAACTTTGATGAATCGAAGAATAATTCGGACTAGAATCTCACACATGAATCTTACTCGTTTTCGTCTAATTTGTCTTTGAAAATAATCATCTGATATGAATTTTGAGTACATTATAGTTTCGAAAATACTAATTTGTTAAAAGAATTGAAGTCTACGACTAGTTCATTATTGAATCAAAAGTAAATTCAAACTCGAAGTTATGTGTATGATGACAAAAGTTCTGATGTTCTTCTACTGTTTGTACAAAACAGCATTAAAGATTACTCATCTTCAACTATCACGTGACGAAAATTCATTTTAATAGTTTAAGAATGATACTTCAGATGAAAGATTTGGTAGCTCTATTTATAAGAAACCATACGAGTTCTCTCTCTTTTTCAATGCTCTAGATCGGATGGAGCGATCGTGCAAAAATCAATGGGCTTGTGAATCTATTCATTAGTTTGTAATTCTGACTGCATACCAAGGGTGGAAAGTGAGACTTCAGCAATTCCGATTCCAACCAATTCAAATCACGATTTCAGCCTGGTTATTTACTTTTTCGAGAAACGAATGATTTTTTAAAAGGCTTAGAAAAACTAAGTTTTTGTGCTAGAAAGATGCACTGAATTTTCCTATTACAATGTATATCCTTTGTTTCAGGAGCTAGAGGGGTTGAAACTGTTCCCCGGTTTCTGTGTTTTTCCACAAAACTGATTGTACTATTGTGTTCACTGAGTTGCGTTATCAATGTATCCATATTTTGATAGAGAAATATGGTACCTACGAAACGTGACACATAAGCTGACATGTACCTCAGCGATTGAAAATATTCTATCTTCTCATGAGAGTGTGAATATGCATGTCAGAATGTTATGGTCTCAGTACGGGTGTGGTGTGCAACTCCAGTGCATAGAAAACCAAAATCAGACTAAAACGATATACCAACATCCTATGAAATTTGCTGAAGTTAAAAGATTTTATTTAGGAAAAGTATGTAAAGATCATCATTTCAATGAAGCTATAAACGTTTGCTGCTCAAATGCGGAACTTTTGAGGTTCAGTAATGAACCAGTTGTTTTTAGTATAAAGAAAGGGTTTGTAGTGCGAGGATAGAGTAGAATTTTCAGGATTACACATATAGTTTACTGAATGAAAAAAATATAATTTCATCCAAAAACAAATGCTTGCAAACAATTCTTCTTCCATCCTCATTTGTCATGCAAGGTGCTGAGCGTGAGGTTGATGCGAGGAGCTTTCGCCTTCTTGTCCTTCGGCACCGAATGCTTCCAATAAATACGATGAACCGGAAAGATAAATTTGGCTAAATTACTTCTTTTTTTATCGGGTGTCGTCAAAATCTTCTTCTTTTGTGTAAGAACTTTACCGAAACAGCTGACATATCGTTTGAGAATCGTAAACATGACAATGATTAAGAACATACGTTATATATATCTCAAAAGCTTTGAGACTTAAGAGAGTTGCAAGAAGGAAGGAAAATGCACTTGCGTATGGCGCTCAATGTCATGGAAGCGATGATGTCCTTTGCTTCGTTGTCAGCATGAAAGTTAATCTGGTTGTTTCCATCCCTGTACAAATTCGCCAAACCATAGTTGAATTCTACACCTAAAAAAAGCAGTAGTAATGATTGTGCTTCAGCTCTTCTTTTTGTTTATTTCCATTTCCCTATTCAAGATTCGTGCGTGCCGAGCTGCTTCTCGAGTTGAGCTTTCAGTTTCCCCATCGTTGTAGTCCAAGCGTGCTGCTTCTGCTTCTGATATAGCTCCTTGACCAATCAATCCCTCTTCTCCAAACCACGATTGGAGACAAGGCTGCAGTTTAAATGTAAAAAAGGAAGACATTTCAATGCACTCTCCCGCACACTCCCTCTATCTCAGCCTCTTCGTTCTTACCTATTTATCACGTTGACACGTTTTTCGTGCATAGCTATTACAGTGTGCTCGAAACTCAACTCTACAAATGAATAAAAGTCAGTAAATATGACGATTTTTTATCGTTCCCTCAAGAAGTACCTTCCATCAAGTAATCGAATAAAGCGCACCCTCCTCCTTAGATATATGAAATTGGGACACCACTTTACAGTTGGCTGCATATACATTTTTGTTTCTTCCAACTGTCTACTTCAGGTTCGTTCTTCTTTTGTTTTCTTAACGCTGTGATTTCACTGCTCAAAGAGCGCTTCTTTGACAGAGATGAGCTTGTTGTTGTGTTAGGTACTTCAACTGTGGTTGCGCTCATGCTTGATGTGTTGCGTATGCACTTTGGAGCCTGTTCATTCTTAAATACTGCGTCCATTTCGTTCTATGATTGCGCTTACTCATTTTGATTCGTATGCTGTAATAAAGTTTCTCTTCGGCATGACGTCGCGCGAAGATAGATTTTTCGTGAAAAAGTGTGACAGTAAAACTTCAAAACAGATAGATAGATTTATATCAGCATAGATTTTTCATGTGAAAATGGAAAAAGACTGAGATAAGAAAACTGTTATTTCTTTTTCATCTTTCAGTTTCTTGTGTAATTTCAAAAATAACTGAAGAAATAAACAAACAAACAAAGTAGAAGTAATCCAATGGCACGCGTAGCTCAAACATTCACAAAGATGAGTCAAAAATATAGGAAAAATGACTTTGCGAAGGCGCAAGTGCTTTGTCTATCGTGATTAAAATTTATAAATCGGCAAATGCATCTGAGAGCCACACTTTTATTCGAATTTGCTAGTAAACATTTTCCATTTTAGATATTGACAGATTGGACAGGTTTTTTTGTCTTTTGCATTCGACAGAAGATAATATGCTGTGTTTTTTGTAACTCATCCTAGTCTCTTCAACACTGCTCGCTCATAGTGAACAAAAGGGGAAAAGAAAAAACGATTTGAATGCATTGAGTCAACATAAAATTGGAAAAAATGCATGAGAAAGTAGCAACACATTCGAGTTAGTTCAACAAACATTCGCCATAGACGTTCTAATGTTATTCAACCTGACGAGTTCTAACTACTGACATGCCCTATGTATTCAAAGCTAAGAACATCCATTTTGAAATGGTCTTAAACAGAAGTGTTAAAACGAATATTAACATCACAAAAAACACGAATAAGCTGAGTCGCATGGAGAAATTCGAACAGACGGAATAGGATTTCGATTATCAGCATTTCCATTCGATTTCTCAATTGTTGAATTTGAGTTCAATGCAATCGTGCTCTACGTCTATATGGTCAAAAACAAAAACTAACGGTAATGTATTTGATTTCATCTAATTTCTGCTTTATAGCTGATTTCTAAATGATTTATTTTTCACCAAGAAGTTCGATAACATAATCAGCATATTTTTCTTTTCAGTTCTACATGATATTGATTCGGAATTAAGCAACGAGACAAAGTGGAGCATAGAAAAGAAAAAGAGTATTCTGACCGATTCACTGCTTGTATATCTCTCTGATGTGTCTCTTTTCTCGGTGATTCCCTCGCAATCATAGTGAAATACCTAACTACCCTATTAGTGTGGCGCAACATGCGGGATATATTATTTCTTTGAAAATGATGAATACTTTTCGATTTCCAATTCATATTTCTCAAGTCTTTTGTTACTAGGGCACTTAAATGCAATGCAAGAAGTCTCCCTCGCAAAATAGAGGCTAGTTCTCTCGTTTGCAATTTTTCCCACTGTATTAAACACTATCGGACTCGAGAGGCTCATTCGAATTTGATGAGTCATTTTCGAAATAAATTGATGGGAATCTATACAATTGTCAATGCTCGTGGTAGTAACCATCTGAAAACATGTTTTTTCTTCGATAGTAGAATATCCAGATAAGGGTTTTCGATACCTTTCACATACACATAACTTACTTAAAAACGAAAACTGTGCTTTTGTTTCAAACTCTAGATTGAAGAGGAGAAAATTGACTGCACCCCTCTTGAGGGTAGGGGTACGGACTGAGGAGTTTACATTTGAACGTAACATTAAATGGCCCTCTCATTCGCACCACATTCCCAAACGTGTGGCTTGAATGAGAAAGAGGCTAAACAGTATCTTACTTTATTCTAGAGAATAGGATAATAAGATAGACCAATCGATATTTCTAATTACAATAAATTTCTGTTTCTCATTATATCGAACTTCATGGAACAGTTTTTGAAAGAACACGTTGTATTATTCAATAGACATTATATCCTTAAATAAAAAAAACGATCGCCTCCTCTGTCCCTTAAGATTCTTTTGAAAATAGATTTTCTAAACCTCGTAAATGCATCCTAAAATAAGTGGAAGAACAAAGACTTATTCCAATCATATGATGGCTTTATTTAATATAAAACTCTACAAATCTTGAGAAGTTGTTGTATAGATACTGACTGAAGTTGTTTTTTGGAAATGAAGATTTTTTCTAAAATGAAATTCAATTGAAAGAGAACGAGAATATAAAAATAGAAGACTAAATCAGCGAACGATCACAACATTCATGTACGTATGAGTGAATGACAACTTCTAAGCTACGAAATTCTAGATACTACTGATCTATTGATTTTCGTTTCTCTACGTTGTCCGATAACCAATTGAGAAATGTTATTCTTTATGTAGAATCACTTCTTGCAACGTCCAAATTCATTTTGTTATGAATCAGGAATACAACACACAATTTTATCTTACACATTTGAGCTATCTTTATGAATTATATGATAATAAATCTCTGAAACATTCTATGTATGCAATGTTTTTTTTTCTCTGACTATTTTAAATACTTAGAAGAACATTCACCATTCATCTGTCCTTTTTTCTGTCTCAAATAAAAATTGCATTAGTCATCAACATATTGATAGAATAAAAGATCAAATCATATCTGTATGGTCTGTACATGACATCAGATGCTTTATTGATCAGTATCTTTTTCTTATTTTCAACCTCTTTCCTTCTCATTTGAATCAATATGATCGACTGTTCTCATAATTCTTCGATTCACATGGACCATAAACCTTCTAATATCATAGCTATACGTTTTTATTTGAAGAAAATCGAATTATTTGATTATTTAATAAAGAATCAATCGCAATCAAAATATAATTATTTATACAATGTTTCGATTAGGAAATACGTCATTGTGTAAAAGTTCTTTGAAATAAATTTACAGATAATCGAACAGTTACAGTCAGCAAGGCAGCAATATAACTATTTCTCGAAACCCGTCTAGCTCCTGACATATCATGTGTTTTAAGTCTTTATTGATAATATTTTCAGCAATTATAAAGAAGGAGTACAAAACAATGGTGTCCACAGGGCAGGATAGAAAAATTTATTTTTACTCTGCTTATAAATAGGATAGGGCAGGGTAAAATCATAGACTCCGTAAATTAGAAAAATAGGTTAATGAGTTTTTATCTTGAGAACGAGCACATAGCCAGTGTTTGAGAGTATAAATTCACGGATAAACTGCTGAAGAGAATACCAATCAGTATTCCAAATCCACTTCTAGTACATTGACAATCTAATGAACATCGAAAAATAATATTCTGTTTTGAATTGGAAGGCTTTAATAAAAATCACAACAAAGGATTCAGTTAGGAGTGCCATGTCCTTTGGTTTGAATGAAGAAGGGTCAACGTTTCATCCGATATCTTTTCATGAAAACACACTAAGACAGGGTACAGGGCAGATCAGAAACAGAGTATGTTTTTATTTTGTCACTTATTTTCAGCAGAACAGGGCAGGATAATGCATTAAGCAAGACAATGTGCAAAATCTCACCCTGTGAACACCTTTGGTACCAAACGAAGATTTCACACAGCAGAAAAATATGTTCAGTGTTCTTTGAACATAAATATGAGTACGTGATTGGAGAATATCGATGAATCGAATATAAAAGAATCCGAATAGAAAGATATTAAGTCAATGAATGAGATTGATTGTTAGACGAAAGTGGAATTTCGCGAGTCGTTGTTTCGATTAGATTGGTGACAATTAACGGAAATTTTACATGAATATTTGCGAACATACCAGCAATATTAACTTCAATCGTTAATTCATAGCGTACAACTAAAACCATTGGACGAGATTTCGAAAGAAGATGAAACCAACCGTCGGCAGGGATCGTGCTCGGCACATATAATAAGAAACTTCGATGGAAATTTTCAACTAGTGCCGATTGAAAGTCTTCCAGATTCTTTTTAACTAAGTCGATATGTTCTATTTTGATCTGACCTATTTCCCATATTTGAACAAGAGTTGCTGATAGACGATGTATTGGAACTTGTTTGGGATTATGCAAATCAATGTCAAATGCTAATTTATTTCCAGCAGGGACGACATTCGTTAGAACATTGACACTGACATGAACATCTCGTCGAGATTTAGCCTGCATCTGAACACTTCTTCCACTGGGAGGCGACGATGACTTATGTCGAACAGTAATACGAAACTCTTTGTAAAAATCCATATTGTACCATTTTGCTCGAGTCAGTCGGACACGAATAGAATATCGAACAAAGGGAGTAGATGATACATTCTGCTCGATCGATGGTGGTAAAGGATGACCAAGACGGCCACGAAACGGCCAAGTGACATTACCCAATGGCAAGAAAAAATCACTCCCATTGTTGATCGATTCAGGAATGACTATTAGCTCAAAGAATAACATTTCATGTCTAGTTGTTGTTGTTTTTGATCCTTGGTGTCTACCCTTGTTTGTACTACTACTACTACTTTTACTACTAGTAGTAGTATAAACAAGCATACCAACCAGTGTGATATTGACACTTTTTAATCTTAACTCTGGATAATGATTATTGATAAAATCGATATTGCCCGAGACTATATCACCAGTCCAATATTTAGTCTTGTTGTCATCATCAAACCGACATATGATATCCCACTCAACTGATTTATTACGTGTTGAACCTAAAAATTATCGACATTTTATGTTAGATAATCAACATCTTTTGTATTTTCAGAATAAATTTCTATCCTACATTTAATATTTTAATATAATCTAACGCATTTGTATACGGATGTTAAAGCAAAATTTCGTTCGTACCTGTCCCAACTCCACCAACGAGACCATTTGTAAATGAATAGACTAAACCAGTGATGACAACAACCACAAATATAATGATCAGAAAAATTTTTCTTCGCCACGTTAGACAGGGTCTATTTTCATTCACTCCAGGAGCGTAGCTGATAGTAGGTGGTGAGTTGCCCATGTAACTGGCATCTGCGAATGGTAGAACTGGAGTGTAGCTGGTTGTAGGTGGTGAGTTTCCCATGTAATTGACGTATGGATTTGGCTGAACTGGAGGGTAGCTGGCTGTAGGTGCTGAGTTTCCCATGTAGCTGGCATATGGATTAGACTGAACTGGAGTGTACCCGGTTGTAGGTGGTGGGTTTCCATAGTAACTGCCATCTGCGTTAGGTGGAACTGGAGTGTTCATTGTGCTTATTTCTGTCTTAGAATATGGATTAAATATTGTATATATCTAAAAACGTCAACCCTTTCACAGTGGAAGATTTAGGGACAGGTTCGATGAAGCAATTGTATCACTTTCTGAGAAAAGCGTTTCGATTTTTTACGGCACCAACGGACGAAAAACAAGTTTATACTAATTCCAATATATCTAAAACTGTGTTATTTGCTTAAAATAGCACTGCTCTTTCAGTATGCTTGTCGAATATTCACTTTTCTAAACGTAAAAACATCTAAGATTTGCAAGCGAATATGTATTTTCAGAAATGTTTTAGTGTTTATCTAAAAATAGTTTAATACTTCGATCTTCTCAGCTAATCAAAGGTGCCTATTAGGTATTGATTCCAGAACGGGACATATGCAGGTATGTGAAGACAAAGGTTCTCTCTTCAGTGGTGTCCATGTCCATATTATTGACTACTGTTGTGCACCATGGAAGAAAATCTGTAAACATAGTATAGTGTTTTTTATATTACTGGATAAAAGTTCACTGATAGGTGAATTTGGGTGTGCTATTATTCTATCATCTCCAATGAAACTACCGATTCACCAACATTGATGTGTCTGCATGTGCCCTCTTGGATTCAGGCACTGATATTTGACCCCGCCCACAATAAGCAAGCACTCCATATTATGTACATGAGTTTTCTAATCACGCTGCACAACAGAACTTAATAATATGGATATCACGGGAGAGATGACCTCTTCCTCTATACTATAAAAGCAGATATGTCTCGTTTGGGAGTCTAATTTCACCTGTGAAACTTCTCGTCGTCTTTCTTCGATTTATGATTTTATACATGAAAAATATTTTTTATTAATTCAATTTTTAATTTTGTGCTCACTCTTCCTTATATATATATTCTTGGAAAAAAATAGTGTCACTTGGTATTTTGAATAAATTATCACTGTAAATTCATATTTTGGGAAATGTAATTATCGATTCGGATACCCCGTCAAGTTTTCTACAACTGCATATATGTAAGTTTTCAATCGCAATTGTTCCCTGAAAGTAAATTTAAGCCCAACAAAGGTACCAGTATCGTCAAATTTCTCATAAATGAATTTTTTCTTGTTATCTGTTTGAAATTTATTTTGAACGTATTAACATGGTGTTCAGAAAGTGAATATTTATTCTGAAAACGTGTAGAGTTCCATATCATCCTACGTATTTATATCTTGTTTTGCATTTATGTGCTAAAGAATAATTCGGGTATTAAATATACATCATCTTTGATAAACTCTAAAAAGTAATTATACAAATAAATTTTTCCAAAGTAAATACATATTTTGGGAATGCTCCACAATCACAATCATCTTTAACTTTTGAAATTTAAAAACAAAAGTAATGATAATAAAAATGTCCTGTTTTTAGAGTTTATTAAAGATGATGTATATTTAATACTCGAATTATTCTTTAGCACATAAATGCAAAACAAGATATAAATACGTAGGATGATATGGAACTTTACACGTTATCAGAATAAATACTCACTTTCTGAACACCATGTTAATACGTTCAAAATAAATTTCAAACAGATAACAAGAAAAAATTCATTTATGAGAAATTTGACGATACTGGTACCTTTGTTGGGCTTAAATTTACTTTCAGGGAACAATTGCGATTGAAAACTTACATATATGCAGTTGTAGAAAACTTGACGGGGTATCCGAATCGATAATTACATTTCCCAAAATATGAATTTACAGTGATAATTTATTCAAAATACCAAGTGACACTATTTTTTTCCAGGGATATATATATATATTGAAAGAAAGCAGATTATAAAAATAGAGTAATTGTTAATTCATTTTTAAATGTTATTAATTATTTGTTCGAATAAAATTTATGCTGTCCTTTCGATAATCGATGTTGTCTTCTTCATTCAATGAAAATGAATGCCTTGGCATAATTGAAACTCTTTCTTGGGTTTTTCTTTTCTATAGGATAGCGCGACGGCCAGGTGGCGAATCTGGTAAGGAAAGATGGGACTATTTTTCTTCTTCCTCCGTTTCACTGTCATGTAAAAAAAAACTCAATTATATCTGTGCATTCCTTTTCATCATTTGAAGAAGACAACATCGATTTTGGCAACGAAAAAATTAATTTTATTCGAATAAATAATTAATAAAAATTAGGAATGAGTTTATAATTACTTTATTTCTAATTAATTATTTTAATTCAAATGTATAAATATATAAGGAAGAGTAGAAAAAATTAAACGCTTAATCAATAAAACAATATTTCATACGTCCTTCCTAATTAATCGAAATCCATTTTCTACATCATAGTACAGTAAAACAAATTGACTTTAGCGCCAGTTTTGCTATTCCTGCTGCTCTGATCTCAATTCTTTCGGGATTCTGAATGATCCTCTCTCTCAGATTTGAAACGAGAGAGACAGAGAGAGATTATTCTACGTAGAAACTAAGTAAAAAATAACTAAATTGAATGTACTTCAAAAGCGGTCATTGTGACCTTCTATCTCAAATTATCTCTGCTTGGTAGAGAATGAATATCTTAAAGAAAAAGGTTCACTGATGCATCGATTTGTCAACAATTTATCTTCATAGTTGATACTGAATATAAAGAATGGAGCCGAAAACAACTAATAGAAAAAAAAATGTAATGTATCGATTGGACCCGTAGAAAAAGAAGAAGAATTGTTGTGTTAATACTCGGGAGAAATGAAAAAGAACCCTAGACTGCGCTAGAATGAATCTGAAATGATAAAATGCAGACAGTAAGGCAGCATAGGTCTATACTATCCGAGACTAGAAAGAAGAGAAAACAGAAAAATAAGAACGACGACGAAAGAAAAACCGCATATTAATCAGTAATTGAGGGAGCAGAACGAAAGAAAAAAAATCTCACTAGAATGTCAAGACAAGCATACAATAAACATTCTAGAGCTATATTTTTTTATTGTTACTATTATAATAAACACTTGGTGTGCATAAAATAGTTAATAAAAAACCTAAGTGAACTTTATTGTAATCAAATGAAAATAGCAAACAGTTGAAAAATTAGCCATTCTCAACTTAAGAAGAACTCAGATGATAATTTCTCTTTAGAAACACGTATGATTTCATATCTTTATTTTTTGGCTTTTCAAATATAAAGCAGTACTTTTCTCGCCTTTTTTTTTATAAACAGTGATTGAGTGTAAGTCTGTGAACGGTTGATTTAAACTAAGAACAAACTTTATTCTGATCTTCGTTATATTTAATTTTTCTTATAAACTAATCAAATGAGATGATGCGTAAATCTGTTGTTGAATGTAAAAGAAACAAAATATATCAGTCGATAATTATTCCGAACAAGATAAAAAAAATCAGCTTTGATAATTATAATAAAAATTAGATTATAATGCTGCATCGCACTGTATCTAGGTCCATCAATAAGATGCTTTGAAGATTCGTTTAGTCTGTCTTCAACAGAAATCAACGTTCGAAAAATACCGATCTTAAAAACTTTTTCATTCTGACGAAGTTTAATCCTCTGTTATGAATAATTCATTCACCGTACATCAAAAACTATCAGACACAGTTCTTATTTAGAACTTTGTTTGCATAGAATTTTTCCATATTTATTCATCATATTGATATTCTTGCTATTAAAAGAAGCTGTAATCTTTCTCTCTTTCTCATTGAGTCAAGTTGATTTCCCTTGCTATCATGTCTCATAAACGGTGGGAAAACACTCTTGTTCACAAATATTTCTGAATTTATACAGAAAAGAAACCTTGGATAATTTTTCTCATTTAATCGACATTATAATCCGCAACTTCGCTTGAAAAATTTCTGTTAAAATGAAAATGATCATCTTCTTTCATTGTATATTCTAGTTGAATAGTTTAATTCGACTAGATAAAATTATTGATCGAATCAATACCCTAGTCGAACATCTTGTAAGCAAGATCTTGGGTACAGATAAGTGAATGGATCTTGAAAATTTAGGTACAAGATAATCGTATTATCTTGTACCAAGATCTGTAATAAGATCTTGGGTACAGATGTGTAAGATCTTAGGTACGAATCCATAATATCTTGGATATGTACTAAGATAAAACGTGTTGCATGTGTCGAGATTTGCGACACCATGTACGTTGCATTCTGAAAACGTGGTTCGAACCTATCGTGCAGCACATTTTTTATTTTTCTGTAAAAACGTATTATGATATTTATTTAAATTATTTTCAATTTATTTATTCTCTCTAAAAGAATTCAAACTAGTCAAATCTTGGGACTTGACTACCCAGGTCCATCAAAACGGATTTCCGTTACGGACCGTTGAGTGGACGCAGTTATACGGACCGTAACATCATTAAAAAAGGCCCGTATACGGCCGTATTTTCACAGTATACGATCCTTTATTACTGTGCCCAGAGATAGTACCGTATACGGAGCCGTATACTGTGAAAATACGGCCGTATACGGGCCTTTTTTAATGATGTTACGGTCCGTATAACCGCGTCCACTCAACGGTCCGTATCGTTCGACCTGGGTAGCTTTGCGGTGGCCAGATCTCCGTGAGACCACTCCAGGACAATCCTCTCCCAATCATCGATCGAGATCAGCATGTTCTCGAATAATTAATAATCGAGAAATAGTATTGAAAAATATACTTTGAAAATGTATCTTTCCTACGGTCAATCATGTTGTTTATATACGACTGCATATGCATAACAGAACGATGAATGACTACTAGTCAGCACCTAAATATACGAATGTTGTCGCTTTATGTTTTACTCAAGGTCTTGTGAGAAGATAATAGTAACCGATATCTTGCCCATGATCTTTCCAAGATTATATGTACAGATATATCTGATATAACCAAGATATACACATACTAATTATCTTTTCAAGATCTTGCTTACAAGATGTTCAACTATGGATGTCGTTGAATATGGATCTAATTTTTTCAGATTATATTTTTCAAACATTAACTATTGGTGCATTAATCTATCATCAAAATAAACCTAGTAAACAAAAGTAAAGGGATATCTTGTTAATTCGAAAATGTTTTTACTTTAGAAAGTTATGTTTGAGCGTATTGTTGTGTTGCTGTCAGTAATTCATCAAAACATTGCTGCTAATGTAATGCAACGTCTTTTTTATTTAGATCGCTGTTAGAGAACATTAATTATTCATCATTGTATTATTGTATGAATACAGATAATATGGATGAATATATTGAGTGATTCCATCTGTTAGACAACTGACTAGAATTTGTAATGAAAAACTAATCTCGACCAATTGGCTCATAATTCATATGGTTAATTTCGATTTCAATCTGAAACAATATAATCATACATTCATACATGTGAACGTTTATAATAGCTATACCAAAAAAGCTGCTTGTTTCGTGCTGTTAATGGTTGCTCATTCTTTATATGCAGTAATCGTATATGTGCACAAGTAATGCAAAGAATGAGCGACGACAGTTGATATGAGTAGTCCGAAATGTCGCCAATATCAGTACCAATAATAAAGGCACATTGCCTATTCACTCTTCATCTAAAGAATAGGGTAACGATAGTGACCGGTCGTCATTGGTCTAAATGAGTGTATCAGGTCAACCTCAACAGTCACATACTCGCCCTATTCATTCTTTTCTTCATCTCATCAGCCTCTCTTCTTCTCTCCGCATCCCTCTATCCTCCGTCATATTTAAGGAAGAGAACAAAAAGGAAAGAAAAGGGGACAGGTATCAGAGAGCGAAACCGAATCGACTAGACGAATAATTCAATTCGCTTCAGCCGAATCGAATAGAATACCAATGAGTTCTTTTTTCTTTCAGTCGGTTGGTAGAGATCTCTAAATGTTCTTGAATAATGACAGGGACGGTTTCACGTTATTTGATAGAACAGAGAGCGGATAACAAAGAAAGAAAGAATGCATTGTCTTGTTCGTTTCTTTTGCATTCTTAGCCTAAACTTTCCTTTGTTAGTCTAAACTTTCGTTTATACATAGTGATTCAGATTAGATTAACATTAGAAATAACCATGCCTGAGTTCAATGATGCATCGTCATCGGCTTTATTTTGTGAAGCACCTACTCGTAGACAATGTTCGCTTCATAGGAATCTGAAATATGATGCACGGGTACACTTTGTTTTTCAGGACACCATATATCAGTACACACTGTTTTGTAGAGCAGGATATAAAAAGTGTACGAAAACCGTAACACTGGTGTCTTGTCACAAAGTAAAATTGTTGTTCCATATTCCACTTTAATAAGCGCATGAAGATTTATAATACGTAAAAGAAAAGTGCTTTTAAATCAAAAAAGAAAAAGAGATCTGACTGAATAAAAGACATCAACTGACACATTCACCAAACACTGATTCATGCACAGCTTGGCCATACCCAATAGATAAATTTCTTCGAAGCAAAAAGGTTCAAAAACTCTAAAAAACAAAGTGTGCAATCAAATCTCAGTGTGTAAAGCGTGTACATTGTTATTTTTCATCAGCGTAAAAAAAGTCTGTAAATTCTGTTTCATTAGAGTACCATACATTTTGTTTTGCTGAGTAATCTATCTCATTATTAAAACTCCTCGTGGATCATCGTCATTTGCAAATATTCGACAACTAGTCTACCGATTGCGTTACTTGAAGATCAAACTCCTTTAAAATTCATTTCAACCAGAATAATTCTTTGTTTTTTGATAGAACACGAGCCGAATCGAATCGATTTTCCTTCGGAAAAAGTCGAATCGAAACGAAAAAAGTTTTTTGAAAATTACTTGAATCGAGCTGAATAGGAAAAAATTGATGATGGGTCATTCCACCGAAGATCGCCAGTCGATCCGGCAACCCGGCTCAAATTGATTCAAACTTTCAGGGTTTGTAGAGAACTTTTCGCTGATCACTTTTGTAAGCAACGTTTTCAAAACAAACATTGTTTTCGCAAAGATACATGTAAAATACGGAAACTGCACTTTTCATTTTTTCGCAAAAAGAAAAATGTTTGTTTTCGAAATAGCGATGAAAGTCCCAATTTTTCACTCGGATTTTAAAACCAACCACATATTCAGATGTCTCGTGAAAAACTGTATCAGAATCCGTAGGAATTAAAACAATTTTGAGGCATTTTATACGTTCCACTAGGTTGCTATGAAATGCACTATAGAGGTGTCGTGTTTAAAAAAATCAATCAGAAAGTTTGAATTAAAGGAAATAGTGGCACTAGCAGTTCGATAGAGCGAAACTTGCTCTACAACATGTACTAGTTAGTTTTTNATGACAACTTTCCAGTTAATTTTCATGAATTTATCAGTAAAACCTAATTATTTTGCCTTAATGAATACATCCAAATTCCTTAAAATGTTCAGGACTTGTAGAGCCTTTTGTGCTGAGCATTTTGGCATTAAGTTATTGGATACTCAACTCTACTTTCGTGAACATGTAAGTGAAATAATAGAAGCATGTATTTTGCATTAAAAAATGAATTTTTTTTTCACACAGATGAAACTGATAACACCATAGTATTTGCTTAAATCCTAAGTCTGATAATATATTCAGATTGAGCATGGAAAACTGCATTAGAATCTGTATGATGTGTATATGAACCTGAAGTACCCATCAAATATTGTTTTGATCCTATGTGATATATATGTAACGGAGGATGAATGGAAAAGAATATAGAATTAATTAAAAAAGAAAATAATCTAATAAGGCCTTGATCGGTTCATTAGAGTGAAATTAACTCTAGAACATTACGCAATTTGTTTCCTCCACAATACAGATTCTAGAGAGAGCAATTGCTGAAAATTTTTATACGTGAGTGTCTATAATCTAGAAATCGATGTGTGTTTAACTTATTTCGGTAAAGTATGTGTCGCTGACTCGTGTTGTTGGACAATGAGTGGAAATTTTAAATAGTTAAATTTGTTTTTTTAATGATCATATTGAAAAGACATAATCAATTAGAAACATGAAGGAATCGCCATAAGTGGTGTTTGGATCTGGAGATGATTGAGAATAAGGTGGAATTTTAAACTTGAGGATTGTAGTGCGAATAGATTGTGAAGTTCGACGACATGAGATAGATCTATTGATATCTGCATCAAATTAATGACTATCACGAGTTCCGGAAATTGAATCTAAAGATAATTAATGTCGTCTCAATAAGCTATGGTACTGAAATGATACCTTCCGAAGAAAGTTGACTCCACCGCCGCTTGAAACAGTTTTCGAATTCATTGTTAACGACATCAGCAGACAGCCAGCGTACTTCAATAGGATGATTTGGTTCGGGTATTTGAGTTGGCATGGATTGCGAAGTGTCTTTTCGATGAGGTCTTGCGATAACCATTCGATCATTTTTTTCCACACACCATTCATAAAATTGTTTTGGCGACGAGAAGGAAGCATTTGGTCCACCTTTAAGTATATGTTGTGTACCAGTTGACTTAATCACTGCTCCCACACCATCACGAGGACCTTTTCCATGTCCAGAGGCACTAAATGTCCACGATGCATCAATATTAAAATCGAGATGATGATGAGCTAAATTGCACATATTGTATTTATCTAATGAAAAAAAAGATTCCATTCGAATGCTTTCTTGATTTACTCAATGCTTACTCTTGAAGTGAGCGCTTGCACCATCACTCACATAATTCAACTTGACAACGTTGGGGTATTGTTTTTTAAGGAAATCAACGATAAATCTCTGCCTAGAGTAAACAAATTTTGTATCATGTTCAAGATAATCGGATATTAATACCATATTACGATGTTCTTCACCGACTTTTACGTATATTGTAAAGATGGTTGCTTGTTGCCGTGAATAGTATGCTGATTGAACTTCTCTTTGTATAATCAAGGAAAAATTTTGAGCAAAATCTTCCTGTACAATTGCAAAAGTGGTGATACAGGAAGTCTCTTTAATTAAGGCAATGTAGTCGCGTTGTTCATGTGTATAAAAGTTGTGTATAATGAAGTTCGGCCATAAATTGTGGATTTCTTCTAAAAGAGCTCGAAATGTACCAGTCAAATGAAGAAGTTCGTAACGCGAGTTTTGTTTCTTCAAAATTACCATGAAGCTGAATCTTCCGTTTCAATATCTATACCATCAGATAGTATATCAGATGCTGTTAAATGACGACTATTAGCACATTGACGATAATAACAAGATTCTGAAGGAGGTTTGCAAACAGTTTCGTCGATCAAGTTTTTATCGTAACGAGGCAATGAAGCGATTTTGATATTCCCTAAAACTTTGAAAATAAATTGAACTATACACCGTAATAATGAATTACCTGCAGTACTAAATCAGCATTCTCGTGATAAATACACATGTACGATTCATGAGTGATTTGTTCCCTCACCCAAACTGGTCGTAGTGAAAAGAACTTGGATCGGCATATTTCCATGCTTGGATACTTCAATTTGAACTGTTGAAATGTCTCACCAATGTTCGAATGAAGAAAACGTAAAGGAACGGGCTTTCTAGATGGTAGTGGATGCATGACCTGCTTCTTGTACGATGTTTCCAAGCTGACTGCGTCGCTTGTGTAGAAGTTATGCACAGCAACTTCAATTTGTCCATCAAGTGATTTATTTCCTCGTTGATCTTCAGGTTTCCAGAAAACACCACCAGTTGTTCGCAGCTCTATGGATTGCCGAGCTTGGTGTTGTGAACCACCAAACTAGTTAGCAATTCGATCGCGACCCCAATCTGGTGGTAGCATTGTCATAAGTCGTTTTTGCTCGTTGTTATCGCTGATACTGAACAATTCCCGTAGATGATTTCGAATCCAAACAGCATCATTAATTGAAACATTAAGTGAGTGCAATGTTTCAGGAAATTCATCATGACGAGAAGATGGCAAAAATGTATTACTCCACTCTCGAAGTTTGAAATAAGTTTCGTCGATAGAATTTGAAATTTGTTTGCTGTTCCTACTATAAAAAAAAGAATTTCATGTTTTTAATATACAAAGAACGGAACTCACAAATCATCGATTTTCTTGATATTCATAAATTGAAATACTTCGTTCAACTTTCTTTTAATATCTTCCTGCTCAACATGTGAATCATCATCCATTGGAGAGCATTGTTGACAGCCAGAGTCGTTGTGCAACTTGTTGTAGCTGAGAGTTTCGTCCCTATCATCAATTTCCATATTTGTTTCTTTGTCATCCATAAAAAGAATTTCTTCTTTTGTAAAACATGTCGAATAAAGATAATCACCTTCTGAAAGTTTTGTGGAAGTTCCATTAAAAATACCTTCGTTATGAATATTGATATATTTAGCAAATGGTTCGTTTTTTCTTTTTTTTTCCTTTTGGATGTGATGGTTTTGGACCGATTTTTGAGCACTGCTTTTTTCCATCAAATCGAACCTCATCATGATAGAGATGAGAACACCAAATGTGCAATTTAGCAGGCACAGTTTTAAATGGGTTTGACAAGTGACAAGGAACAGTTAAATCGTAAAATATATATATTTCTATTGAAACCAACGATGATGATTCATACGTTTTTCTATACGCATCCCTGATTTTACTAATATCAAAGCGTCTCCTTTTGTATTAATACGCATACATGCTCGATTGATGTCCATCCAATCAAACCATTTCTCGTCTTTCACTGTTACCATCATAAATGATAGTAATTTTAGATGCATACTTTACCGAAATAAGTTAAACGCACATTGATTTCTAGATTATAGACACTCACGTATAAAAATTTTCAGTAATTGCTCTCTCTAGAATCTGTATTGTGGAGGAAACAAATTGCGTAATGTTCTAGAGT
>OENT01000676.1:0-86207 GCA_900239685.1 Rotaria macrura
TCACACTATTTGAAAGAAGATATGTCAAAAATTTTCCGATATAATTAGGGAAATAGACAGCTTATATTAAGGCTTCTGAAAATTACTAAGTATCCGAAATTATTTAGACATCGGAGATATCACTGAAACGAGTCGCCATGAGTATCATTGATAGAATCCCACGGTGGGATGATGAGAATTACATATTATTTTCTGCGATAGAGTAGTGATTACAGAATACATAGTGAAATAGACCATAGAATTCGAAACGAAATAATAGTTTTAGACTACTAAATTCTTAAATTAGGAATATGTGATAATGAAGAAAATATTTCCTTCCATATGTAGATATTTTCTAACCAAACATAGTGTAGTAGTTAGGGACTAGTAAATTTGATTTGACAAGCTGGACTCATTTGAACACAATAGAGAACCTTAAGATTCTGATAAAATTAGTGAATATGTCACTGAAAAAATAGATTACTAGCGAAAAAATCATTAACCTTATATTGTTGGAGCTTCTCCAAGATACTAAAGACGTCTGTCGTATGATGATCCATCTTCTTCGGATTGAAAATCTTCAAGAGAACTTCGTCGCTTTCGAACAGAACAAATTAGAAATACCAACTTCAAGTAAATCGAACGGAATAATACTTGTATTGTCAAATGATAATAACGTACATCGAAAGACAGTTAGAAGACCTTCTAGAAAATCGGTGTTTTAAAACTTTCATGATTCATTATTAGCTGTGTAAATCGTGCATGAATTGAGTTTTACAATTCTTAATGTATTCTGAAGAAAAGTGAAAGGTCCATGTCGTTTTTCGATCGAAAGCTCTTCCTAAAAGCATTGAACAGTGTTACATTTGAACATATAGCTACTTAGTGAGTTCTTTTCAATCATGACAGTTAAATAGCATTATAACGAATCTTGAATATGATCGAATCCAAGAAGTATCTTGTCACAATTATTTGAATTATCAATCATCAATAGTGAGTTGATTTGTTTTCATTATTATAATCTATATATATTTAAACGAACACAATTTGTTAGCATAAAAAAGCACTAACCGTTCCATCCGTATTATTATTTAATCTAAGTACCTGGCAAAAGATGCATATCTTTTGATCAACATATAAAAATAACACAAAAAAAAGAACGTGAAAAAACACAATATCTTCGACATGAGCACGAAGACAGTGTAAAAAGACGAGTTGGTTAAATGATATGAGAACAGAAGCACTGTTTGTGGAAGAAAAGTAAAACATAAACAAACAAACTCCTCGCGAATAAGCGTTGATATTTCCGTTTATCAAGATTTCGTTGTTTTTTTTTCATCCAACCGGTACAAAGTAATGTAAACGCGCAAAATATATAAAAGTATATTTATAATCATGAGTCATTCTCGTAGGCTAATATGAAATGCTACGCGTTTGAATAAGTATATCTACAAACGAAATGCCATTAGTTTTTCTTCTTATTAGCACGAAAGAGGCGTTCAAATACGTTCATTTTCTTATTATTATCTTGTTTATCGGCGGAAACAGGACTTTCATTCATAGCAATCATTGTTGGTGTTCTAACGCCAGAAACAGTCGTTGATGTTTTCTTATTCATTTGATAATCATTTAGTTTGACATCAGAATTATTATCGTTTGTTGATGAACGAGATGAATATGATATTTGATTTTGAGATTCTGAATTCGATGTTGGTGGCGCTGGAGCGGGACGCTTATTATCGAGTTTGGCAGGTGAAAAAACTGAAACAGGAACATTTCGTCGTTGACCAGTTGGAGAAACAAAACGATTATCATCAGAACGTCTTGGTGTTCTAAAAATAGATGCACTTTACTAAGTTAATAAAACTTTTTCTGCTAACAAGAATTATATCCTATTAATACACTGTTTTTTTCAGTCAGTAGACAACTAATCCCTATAGATAAACATTTGATTCAGTGGTGCTAGGTTATTTTGTTTTGTCTCTCTTAGTTTGCAGGCAAAAATCTATTCAGACGTGCATGTATGTAATTTAATTGAATATGAAAGAGCTTGGTTTCTTTTGGCTTATTAGATTAAAATAATCAGTTCCTGTAAACTGTCAAGATGAGTATCCGAGTCTGGTTATTTGACGTCAGATATTTTGAACAAACATGCACTAAAAGATCTCAAATATTCTCATATTATATCTGACATACGAAATCGTTGCTAATGCTAAAAAATATTTTCATAATTATGTTTTCTATTTTAACAAATAGTTTTGCAGTAATCTATTTTTACATAATACAATTCGTCGTCGTCTATTTACTACTCGATTTGGCAGACATCGGTGGAATAGATTTTTACAAAATCTGACATTGATAGTAATGAAATGACCTTGCACAAGTCATTGACAGTTGTGCATGTCGACTCTAAATTATGATATATGTATACATATATACGCATTCGTGTAATTTGTTAATGTCTACGGGTGAGTTGGAGAACTCTGCATTACGTTGAATTACTTACACACAGCTGTAGTTAGTATTTGTTTTAGGTAAGATATGAAGTCAATGCCGGATATGCGAAGTGTCTAGCTGTCATAAAAGAACAGATCTACAGATACTTCAATTATTAGAAACTATATGATGAGAAACAGTTTGAAATATATTCATATTGCTTGAAAATGGAACATTCAAAAACGAAAATCTGAACATTTTTCCTTGATATATCTATTATACACTGAATTATTTATATGCAGCCTAGTTTTTTGTTTGACTCTCTCTCTCTCTCTCTCTATATATATATATATATTGTCGAAATTTACAAAAACTTTAATTAGTATCAAAATTATGACAAATGCAATAACCGATACTATTCCTTCCTGATTTCAGTCGAAATGCGAGAAGTTAGATGCAAGTTAAGACAATTAGCTGCTTAACTTTGGCAGTCATTCTTATGATTTCATTAGATGCTCATGAACTGAAAGATGAAATGACTTTTAATTTTTTCATTTTAGCGAACCAACTGCTCACTAACGAGTATCTTGAAAATAAATGGACAGATAATTTTCTTTAATATTGAAGATGGTAACAAGATTTTGTTAGCAATGAACTTGTTGAAAATATATGTGAATCGATGAGCGTTTGGGTTATTTCCTTTTGAAGGTATTTAAAATACTAACCTGCTTAAATCTGTATTTGAATCTCGTCTATCAACACTGATAGGTATTGATATTGGTGGTTTTGTTCGTGAAAGAGAACTACCAACAGATGATGTTGATGCTGATGTTTGAATGTTATTACTCGTTGAATAATGGTGAACAGGTATTGTTGTACGTGTTCTATTATCAAGATTATAGGTTATATCGTCATCATTGCTCATATCTTGTTGTTGATGATATGAGTCGACTAAATTTGCATTCGAACCTTGTGTCCGAATGCCATTTATTGTTTTTGTATATGCTAAATTTGTTCTATTGGACGGAGGCTTTGTTGATGTCTCCCGACGAATATTTATAGGAGTAAATCTCGATGATGGTATGACTTTTTCTTGTTCATCATTGATTACATTATTATTTTCATCATTATCCATGGTTGTATGATTAGGTCGAGGTTGAGTAAATTTTAATCGTGCTCGACCATCAACAGATTTTGAACGTTGATATTTATTATCTGATGAAGAATTTTGTTCATTATTGTTCTCATTACTTTCGTTTGTTGTTGCTGTTGTATTGAATGAGTCATCAAAATCGATGTCACACGATTTTAATTGTGTTGTTGAATTTTGTAATGAGTTTTTATTTAATAAATTCGAACATGAATTCGAACTCGATTTTGATAATGATGCTTTTGTACCTGTATATGCAAGACGATGAAAGACAGAATCGTTTGATGCATTTCCATTAGTCAGTGATATTGAACCTAGAAAATAGAATATTATTAGAAAAAAAAGAGCAATAAACTATCATTATCATGAACTAAAATAAGTGTATGATCACAGAGAGCATGGTCGAAAATGAAAATGGTATGTATTAATAAGAATGAAATATTTCTAAAATATTAATTATGAGGAATGAGTCAGGAGTTGATGAGTTACAAGTAAAAAATAAGTAATTAAAATATGAACGAGAAACCTTTAGACGCACTGAACGTATTTATCGACTTCTCATTTCAGATTTAGACAGACTTACTATTCATAAATTAAAAAACCCATAGACTAGAAACAGTGCCTAAAAAACAGAAGTGTACAGTTTGATACAGCTCTTAGTATTTTGTTTTCTTCTGGAAAAATCACAAATGAATATTACTGAACTTGATAAAAAAAACAAAGTATCACAATCTGTGAAGTATCAAATGAACATTTTACTAACGAGATGGTTCATTTTTCTAACGAAAATCAGTCGTTACTATTTTCCGACGACTTTTAATAGTTATCAAACAAAGTATTAACAAGCATAGTTTATGGAGCAGCAGAAACGGCGTTCTATAATTAACAAATTGAAAATCTAGAGCTGAATCTCATTATACCTGTTGGTGGTTGGCTATTGACTGGTGATAGTTTATGTGTTATTAGTTTATCAGTTGGTTTACGATCATTTTGGTTTATAGTTGTTCGTACAGATACAGCTGGCGGTGGTAACCTTTCGTGATGATTGACTTGTGTTCGAATACTAGTTGGTCTACCTGGTCTTGTTGGTTGCTGTTGTTGTTGTAGTTGTTGTTGTTGTTGTTGATGGTGGTGATGTTTTAAACTATCGGACGAAGTAGTACTCGATGCTGATTGTGTTCGATAGCGTAAATCATCATGTTCGTATGATAATTGATTCGAATGATCGTATTGTTGATTGTAATCAATGTTTATCGGTCGAAAGCTAGTTGTATTTGTTATTGTTGCCGGATGTGCATAGTGAATATATTGTTCTTGTTGAAGTGTCTGATTATTATTATTATTATTATTAATGTTGTCGGATAAATAATCATCGATTGAATGACGTCGATATTGATCATTGATATCTTCATTTTGATAGTTTATTCGACGTAAACGTGGTGGAATAACAGGAGGTTGTTCGGCCATATTCATATAATGATTTGTCATTGTATACGGATTTTGTGCATTAACCAATACGGATGATGAATAACCATCACCAATAGCGTTTTGATCTAAATAACTATTTGGATCATCATACCGTGTTAGACGACGACGTCCAATAATTGATTGATAACCTCCTGTTCCTCCTGCACTGCTATTACTACTTGTGCTAGTTGTCATTAAATTTGAACGAGTTGAATTCATCCATGGATCTTGAGTATTAGCTGAACGTGATACATAACTATTTGTTGGCTGATATTGAGATGTTGATAGAAGACTATTTTGCATTTGAGAATTAAATCGTTCAAGTGCTCGACGAACACTATGTGATAAAAATTAGATCAAAGAAAAATGAAATTCTTTCGTGCTAATCTATATTGTTTGAACTTACATAGGATCATCTGAATAATTTGCTTGATTAGAATTATTTGAAGGATACATTGAATTATATGTAGAACTAGGTAGTGATTTTTGTTGGCCATAGTAACTATTTGTTGTTGATGTAGAAGAACGAACAGGTGCAAATGCAGATGACGATGAAGATTCAGTTTCATATTGATTTTCAATGCTAGGTCGATATGTTATTGGACGTTGAAGTTCATTTTGTTCTTGTCCGGAGTATGAAGATGCAGGTAATTGATTGAAATTATTTTTATATCCTATTGATGATGTTTCCGATGATGATGATGTTGATGATGTCAATAAGGGATTTCGACGTGGACGTGTATATTCACAACTATATGCCGAGTATGTTTGAGTTGGTGTGGCATAACTAACAGATGATTCTGTTGTGCGAACAAAATTAGGTTCGAGCGATTTTATTAATGTATTTGGTAATTGTAAATCGGTTTGATTATGTGCTATCTGATTTGATGAGCGATTTCTTTGTAATTGTGTTGATGTGTCAAGTTCATCAAGATTTGTCGTTTGACCGATGGCTAAATCTCTGGATGTAAGCATGTCTTCAGAGCGTGATCGCTGACGATAACTAATTGGTTGTTTTTGTTGCTGTTGCTGATTGTTTGATGTAACATATATTGATTGTGTTGGTGCACGCATTGTCTGTATATCATGTTCATTCGATGATATAAGATTACTTGTTGTAGATAAGTCAGATATGTCATTTGATGATGGCGTACAATAGCTTTGATGTACAGAAATATATTTTGCTTGATTACTCGATGTTGGCGATTGAGATAAACTAGTGTAACGTGATAAACGATCATTTGTCGGTTGTAGTGAACCAAGAGTATAATTTTCAGTATACCAAGGTTCATTCGAATCATTCGTTGTCGATGGCATTGTTCGTTTTAAATTTGATTCAAGACGCATTAGTGCACGTCGTGTAATAGGATCTTGAATATCATCATAATTCATTGATTTTGTTTGTGTTAATTTACGACTTTTTTCATCGAAACGTTCAAGTGCACGACGTATAATCGGATCTTCAACGTCTTCAGTTTTGACCGTGTAATCGGTTTGAAGTTTATGCTGTTGTTGTTGTTCATGCTCCATTTTATCAAGAAATTCCCGACTTTGACGGCGTTCACGCATTACTTCAAGTGTATTCAAACGACGGCGACCTTCTAATTGAAATCCATATGGTTTCAAACTTGGCTCTTCTATTGACGAGGATTGCACTGCAACTGTACTTAACGAACTACTTATGATGGAATTATCATTAACTGTTGGAACAGCTATAATCGAATTTTCCTCTTCATTTTCGATAGCACTTTCATTCATTATTGGTACATCATTGACGATTTCTTGTTCTGGGAGTAGTTGTTCTTGCTGTGGTGGTTGCTGTTCTTGTTGAGGCAGTTGCTGTTGCTGTTGTTGTTGTTGTTGTTGCTGTTCGATTTGCTGATTGCTAGAGTCAATAATATCCATTGACTTGATATCAACAACTAGAATAATAAAATAGAGAATATAAAAGGAAAAGAAGAAAAGAAAAGAAATCTGTTGCACATCATATAGATATGTTAATCGTACGGGTCTAAAATAAACAACCTTGAAGCAATACCCTTTTACAACTTTACAAAACGATTATCATCAATGGAAGAGACAAAGTGAAAAAAAGAAGCTCATTGATTCTTTCTTGTGTTTTATTGATTATTTTCATTCCTAGGTTTTTCGATGTCGTACTTTAAGGTCTGAATTCAGTCTTTTTTTCTTTTTCTATTTGTAGAAAACAAAAGACGAGGGAAGAAGAGAAACTTTTAATTGCTACTATTGTGACGATAAAAAGCGAATACCACACAAAGCAAATATGAACTTTTTCTGTCGTATTAAGCTTTGTGTACTCATATTGAATTCTTACTATCGGTGGTTTTTTCTTCGTTTCTTCTTTTTTCGACACGAACACCGTTTTAAGATATTTGCTTCAACTATGTACCGATTGACTAATAAGCAAAAGATTATGTTACAAAAATAAACAAATTTAGTAAATAAACAATCTTCAATAAATATTTAAATACAAAAGTTTTATATTCGTTATGAAATTCTTTTCTTCTCTCTTCTTTTCTGCCATGATGTAGATATACATGCAGATTTATATCATCTATGTTATTGTGCTCTTTTCTTTTTGACATTCAAAGAATTTTTGTTGATGTAATCACAAAACGAGTTAGTACGTCTCTAATCAACATTCTGAAAGAGAGCAAGAAACAATACGAAAGCCATTGGAACGATTAGGTATAAAGTTCTTTGTGTTATCGGCTCATGTCAAATTGACAGCGTAATCGATATGCGCCCAACAGACTAAAAAAAGCCGAGGCAAGCAGCTGTTTATTATTCACTCACCTCGTTTGTCATCATTTTCTACTAATGTTGACGGCTGCTGTTGTTCTTCTACTTTTTGTTCATCGGAATTGGTCTTATCGATGATTGAACTTATTGTACTTGGTACATTAAATGTTATACCATAATTGAAATTACTATCATCAAATGTTTTACGCGGTCGAATATAACTATCCGATTGTGGACTTGTTTGTACTGTTGTCGTTTCATTACTAAGTGTAATTGGAGTTGTACTTAGTTGTTGGTCAATACTTTTGAATAAATTTTCAAGTGATTTTCGTGATGCAGAAAGTGATCCAGACCATGATGATTTACTTTTTGTTGCTCTTGAGTTTGTTTCTTCTTTATTAGTTTTAGCAACAGCCGCATTCATGCGTTCTTCAAAACGTTGTAGGGCACGTAACGCAATCGGATCGTCAGTTGGCTGTTGTGTTGTTGTTGTTGTTGTTGACAATTCATTGGAAATGGTATTAGAATGCGTAGATGAATCATCATGAGAATCGACTATTTTAGCTATCGCCTTTTCATAAATTGAGAAAACATTATCAAATTTTATTGGTTCTTCACTAGATACTGTTGTGGTTGACGATTGTGAAGGTTGTTTTGCTTGTTTTCGTTCATCATCAGTAAGAATAAAATCAGTCGGCTCGATTGATTCATCGTTGCCTTTTGATATGACTTCTTCATCATCTGGAATTTCTTCGATTTCAACTTTTTTGTATTCTTCTTCTGTTTGATTAGTATTAGCCGCTGCCATTTTATTTATATTGTTTGATAAGGTTTGTATTGGCGACTCATCTTCTATCCGTGGCTTGTCGAATTGCTCTAGTGTCGATAATGGCGATGATGGTCGTTCTTTTTCCTCTTCTCCTACTTCTTTTTCTTTTTTCTCCTGCTGTAATAAGACTGTTTGTCTTAGCTCGTCGTTTCTTAATATTATTCCCGACGCGTGATAGTCATGTACGAAGCTACTGTTGTTCTTTTTCTCTTCCTCGACGTTGTAGTCGTCGTCACAATGTTGTTGTTCTTCTTTTTCTTCTTCTTTTTCTTTTGGTAAATATTCGATAGTCTTGCTCTCATTCGTAGTTAATGTTAAAGAAGAAGAAGACGAAGATATAGATATTAACGGAGGAGAAGAAGAAAATGAAGACATTGAATTTGAATCCGTCGAATTGCTAACTATCACCGAACTATTCTCATGATTAGTTGCTTGATCAACTAAATCGTTATGAATATTTGTTGGTGTCTCGGTTTGACATTCCGAATGTGGCAATAATGGAGCATGCTTGTTTCTCATCGTTATTTCTTCTTCGGATAAACAAATAAATTCCGAAATAGTTACTTCCAGTTGCCCATCATCGTTGTTTTTATTGACATTCGTACTTATCAACGATGACAGATCTAAATAGAAAAATTAGATGTCAATTGAAGGAAAAAAGATAATTTTTGTTTTAATATAAATTTTGTAGGAGGTTCAATCCTTGACGATGTTTAATAAATGAGATCGATAGCGATCAATCAATTGACAACACAGAAGCAGAAGAAAAAAGAAATCAACCGTATATGAGATACGTAAAATAAAAAGGATTTTGTTGTCCTTGTAATTTTTTTTTCGTGTGCAATGGTGTGTATGTGTGTATTTATATATATATGCGTGGGCACTCCTTTTTTTAATGGAATAATGATTAGTACTGATGAAATTTCTAATTCTCACGTTTTTTTTCATTGCTGATGAATAATACAAAATAATCACTTTTTTCCTTTTTTTTTGTTTCCTTTACCACTTTTCTCTTTCTACATTACCTTTCGATGTTGATTCAACTGTTTGATCAACATTCGTTCGTTCCACTGTGACTGTCGTTGGCAATGTATTAATCTCCTACAAATAATAGAAGAAAAGAGACATTCAGCTGAATATACAATCAAATTTTTTTTAAACATGTTATTTATCAATACATTTAAGAAAAGAAAGAGAAAAGAACCTGCACTTCGCTTATTTAAATAACTACTAGTCTTTGTTTATTTGAAGTTGTGTCGAGCTGTTAAATAAATACTACGCACGTCATTAGGATCAATGACAAATTTCCGCCTTGTTTACTAGTTGTCCAGAATGAAGAATAAAAATAGGCCTATCATTCGTATTTATTCGAGATGAACAGTAACTTAGACAGTATCAACAGTTTTAGTTTCACTAGTGCAATGAGTATTAACGTTGACAATTAGAGAAAGAGACAAGCAATTGAGATAACAATCTGCACGCAATTGAAGAAATCAGCGTCTATTTACTCTATTATAATATTTGATCAACATTGATTTGATAGCTTAATCAGAAAAATCATGAAGATTTATCAAGGTTTCAAAATAAAATATTGCTTCAATAAAATTTCGTTATCATTTCATTGTTATCTATTGATATATTAAATAATACAAGTATATATATTTACAGCCATGAGCGTTTTCCTATTATATATATATATACATTTAATCTAATCCTATTCCCTCGGCAGTCTATTTCCTGTATATTCGATCATACTTAAATTTCCTTACATAAAGGAATTCATTGTGATCGTCCCATAGCAATTCTATTGATATAGTTTTTTTCATAAATACAATAATCAAAGTCCATAGAAAATAGATGAGATTCCTGTAGAGATTTTCTTGCTGTCTCCTTTTTCAATTTTACCGTAAGCTAGAAATGAAATCATTTTTTCATCTACGTATGCTGAATTCATTATTTAGATGTTACGAGTGAAATTATCTGCTGAAATGAAATTTTTCGTATGTCTATTTGACGAAGACAATCTTTATCATTGATAATGTCTACATTGCTACTAACCTTTATGGGCATTGATGTATTTGAATTCAACTTATCATCTGAATTCATTTCATTTCTATTCTTTTGCTGTTTGTTTGTTGACGATGAAAATTTTCTTCGAAGGACGGCAATAGGTGGAAAAGTGACACCCAATAATGTTTTCGTCGATGATGGTTCATTGCCGTTTTTATTAGTTTTCGCTGATGTTGACCAACGTTCGTGCATTTTCTTTTCACGTCGCGACATTTTATCACTATGAATCGTTGTTATCGGGTCACTATCCTCTAGCGAACTACTATGATTAGTTAATCTTGTGCAAAGGGTATTGCTTGTTAAAGATGAAGATTGAATGTCACCATTCGATAAATCGTTAGTTATTAATGTTTTCGATTCGACGATGACATTCGATGATGATCCATCTATTTATATAGAATTCATCAGTATCGTTTTCTCTTGTGTTTTTTTCATGTTATTTGATCTGAGTAGAATAATAAAAAGAAATATAAAAACACTATTGCTTACCATCATTGAATGATGTATTGGAATGGGGATTTATTTCATCGAATTCTTGCACCATGTTATGTAAGTCTACTGATGAAGAACTCGGCGATAAGTAGATGCTATGTGATGATCCGGATTCACAAGATTTATAAATATCATTGGTTATCAACAATTGTTCATCTGCTGGTAATGTTGGTAATGAACACTTCAACAGAATAGAACAAATGTTTTATATACATATATGATACGTATTTTGTGTTCATATTAGAAAGAAAAGAACTATTTTTTCTTACGAATAACATATATATATATATATATATATGTTCAAACAAGCGTGAATAAGCTATACATCTATGCATTGTTGTTCTTCCACTATAATGGTCATCAAATAAAGATGATAAATGAGAAAACTATTCTCGAATGTGTAAAGGTCAACATAATCTATGTCTCTTTCAATGCTCAAGGCTTCGCAAATGGTTATATTCGAGATTGTTTATTAGAAGAAGAAAAGTAAAAGAAAACGAACATGATATTACAATAATTTTGATGAAGCAGTGTTTTTATTCATTTTCATGAATTCAATACAAACATCACATTATTATCCTTGAAATAGAACATGATTTTGTTTTGATAAATTTTTATAAGAATAACAAAGGTTTCAGTTTATCACAAAAAAAGACTTCAGATTTCTATTTACAACTGAGCATAGAATTCGTCTTCTTGATGAAATTCACATTGTATTGATTGAAGGTTTGTTTTTCGTTGACAACTCTTTGTCAACAAAGTCTTGAATAGATATAATTAAAATTTGAATACTTGAACAAACACAAAAGACTACTACAATCAAATTCTAGTAAAACTTACCCCATCAACCAATCATACGGATAGATTAAATAATAATTCAATTTTCTTTGATAACTGATGTGCATGTTGAATAAGGAAATTTTCTTATCATGCTGTATTCTGTGTACTAACAGCTACAACATAAGAATACGTAACTGAACGCATTCTTATTACTACTAACGATCCTTGCAATATGGTAATAATGACATCGCGCGCGAGAGAGATAGAGAGACTAATATCATGACATAACTGTATTGTATCAGATAATCGTCGGATACTCATTTGCTCGATTAGCAGTCTGAAAACTATTAATGCCATGGTCATGTCTGTAAAACTAATAAGCTTGTCTGAAAGAAAAGCATTTGAGCAAGAGACAAAAATCAATTTAACCCATCAGATTATTCTGGAAGCTCCTCAGTTAATAAAATATTCTCCATGAAGCAATAGTACAAACAGATGGCAAAGTCTCTACTGAATTTTACTAATCAACTCTTTACAATAGTACGAGTACAATTATCTTAGCAACTATACATGGTATGTTGGTAACAACCATTGAATAATGTAGCAGAGAACATCTTTGGAACATACGTTTCTTTCAAAGAGTTATGATATTCCTATGTGATGACGTCGAATAGTTAGCTATTATTACAGAATAGATATCTACCTTGTTGCTTTCCCGACTCCAGGTAACCATGATGATATATTTACTGTGATAAACAAAAAATGACTAACGAAGGAAGTAATACCTGACATTTGAACACATCTTACTCCTAAAATATCGTCCCATTTATGCAAGTAAATATATGAAAGGTTTCACCCCCACAGGGCATCAAAAGCGCTTAATAATCGTCTCACTGAGTTTTCAATTCAGCTTTCGGTCTATGTGGAAAAATTTTTTTTAAAATGCAATTTTGACGTAAGATTTCATCCCGTAGGCAGATTGAATGACGCACGGATGATTCTTAGAATTTCAAATGAAAAGAATATTTGTTTGTCGAGACATTTAAATTTTTCAAATGAACTCAATTTTTATTTTGACATGCGTGAAATAAACAGCTACTTTTTCAAAAATGCAATGCCTTCATAAAAGATCAACATTTTCCTCTAAATATTTAAACTCATGCTGAAGGTTATTGGGAATCGAGAAGAACAAAGCTTAACGATGGCATTGAATTTTTCAATTTCTAGAATATATTTATATGCAATCTACCATGGTTAGGAAATTCAGACAAGAAAAGTCATGGTTTGAATCAAAAGACGCATGACGTTGATTGTTTCTAGACTTCTTTTAGTGTTATCATCATTATTCTTGTATGCCAAATATATTCTGAAATCGAGATTATGAGCTCGAGAAGTAACTATATGCAAGAAAATGCATACATCGACTTGGCACTTCCTTGAAAAAGCAACCAAACGGCTAAAAGTATTCAATGAAAAAAAAAGAATACATTGAAATAAATAGAATAGAGTCATCTCGAGAATGAATCTCAACGCCTACGAAGAGATTTCGAAAGGTAACAATCTTTCATAGTTTATATTGAATATTAGAGACTAATACGCAAAAAAAAATCAAGAAAAGAGGAAAAAAAAGAATGATCTGCTTTTTTCCTCTCCCGCGTCTTTACATGATGAGAACTCAGTAGTAATAGCTCTCCGAAAATAAAAAAACTCACCAAGGCTTCAGCTGCTGCTTTGGTTTCGTCAGTGTGAGTAAAATCTAAGTCTACAACTAGCCATGCTTCGCGATCATTTGATGTAATTGAAGATATTAGTTCGTCAGTCGATGATTTTTCGTCTACTATCGCGTTTGTTTCTTGATAAGCATATTCATGGACCATTGTTTGTGGAGTTATTGTTTGATCACTACTGCTTGGTGAATCGGAAAAGGATTGGTTTGGTGACTTCGATACAGTTGTGGGAGTCATATCGAAACATCCATTACGTACTAATGCTTGACAAACACTAACGAAATTATTTTTATCAATCATTGGTGTTTTTGAAGTATTCGATAAATTTATATCATCATTGATAAACTTTTTGAAAAGATAATAAAGATATTCGATTAAATTTTGATCTACTTCTGCAACGGTTGGTTGATTTTCGTGTTTTTGCTTTCGTTTTTTCGATTTTTTTTCATTTGATAAACATTCAACACGTAGAACAAGTAAATCAATTAATGTTACGATTTCATTGTGATCGTTTGAATCAAATAAATTTTCATTGGCTAATTGAGCATTCATTATAATAGTTTGAGAAGTTTTTATTGACGATGAAATTGTATCTTTGGTTGATGTCTATAGAAATTAGAATTACTAATTCAATTGAAATGCACATAAAATGTATGAAAATGCAAAACAACTGTATGACTACAATGTAATTAAAATGTTTAATTACCGCAGACAGAACAAATCGAATTGACGGACAAAACAAAAAAAAATCCTTTATTCATATTGAGAACGAGGAAGAACGAATGAAACAAATGACTTAAGTAAGATTTCTATTAAGTGAACTTTCAGAATTTGAAAAAAAGAAGCATTAATTGATTATTAATCATTTTAGTAAGAATAAAGATAATAATTGTGTTATACCTTTTTCGTACGTCGATGATAATCGTTAGTTTTGCAAATGGCTGATTGTCTTAATTCATGACGTAGATATTGAAGAAATGAAATAACAAGTAAAGTTGAATCAAATTTATCGCCGTTCGTATTGGAATCACTTGCATAGCGTCGCCGTTGTTTAATGTCTTCATCCAAGTGTTCATTCAATGAAGAACAATGTCTCGCCGGTGGTAAAGAAGTCGGTCGATTTATTGTTTGGTAGTTAGAACGATCGTTCGTGTTACTCGAATGTTTGCTTGAATAAATATTATTACTATTGCTCTTCGTAGGTAGTTCAACAGATGAGAATTGATCGACTAAAGTAAAGGTCGTTTCGTCATCTGTTCAATCACACATTCATACATATATAAATATATGTATTTATATATATATATATATATACATATATATGTCAAAATTTATGCAGAAAAAAAAGTGCACAAGACTTGCACTACTCCCCACATATGATACAAGTCAGTCTTCGTTATAGATTCATCATCAAACATTATATGTAAACGTATTCTTTCTTATTTTATTGTTCTCACCTGTTACTATTGCTTTATTAGTATCGTTAACATCTTCTTCATCAATGCGATTCATTGTTTACAAACAGTGTCACTACCACATACCAATGATATACAAAAAAGAATTCATGTTTTTATTTCATTTCTATGCATTTTTTCCCTTTTTTATTAGTATTGTTCGTGCATGTTGTTAAAAAAAAAGAAATATTGACGACTTTTTTTTCTCTTCTTCACCGCTCATATGCATTCGCTTTCATTTTATGCGAGGTCATCAGCCATTAGCGATTGTGCTTTTTTTTTGCTTCTTCTAAACCGTACTACGACATCTCTGTAAAGAAGAATGAAGGACGAAAAAGTGTATGATTTGCAAAAATTTTTCACTAGTAATTGGCTGCGTACTTAAATATTATGTGATAGAGACTAATATAAAACAGACATTCTATCTGACACATATATACCTGATGATCTTTAGACAACTAAGTGAGAACACACAAACGTACATAGTATATCTGCATACTTATTTGCATCATGATTTCCGTGTAATGTGTTATATGACCCACTGGAAAAAGTCATAAACTATACGATTCGACTCATTTAAAATCTATGCTCTGTCATGTATTCATTACCTTTCAACGATGTTCGACGTGGAAAAAGAGTGTACCAATTTATTTACCTGTAACATTCATCTTATCTAATACGGATATTGAAGCGACATAGCAATGTTAAATAGTGTTTGTTCTGGATCAGTCTACCATGAGCTTGTCATCTTTATTAATCGAATAAATCGCTATATATCATACAAGAATGGAAAAAAAGATTTGAGAAGCAGTAGAGCGTTATCTGATCTGAAAGATAAGAGCGAAAAAGATGGAGAGAGAGAGAGAGAGAAAGCAACAACGGAGAAGAATAATATCACATTAATTCATTGAGCATCGAGCATGCGGTAGGATCAATATGTCAATATGACCAAGTATAAGCGTATATATTATATATGTATATATATACGTTCACCCATATGTATGAAAAGAAAGCAGATGAAACTCGTTTTCTTCTCATTTTTTTATGTGATGTATACATTGGTACCAACTCTTTCTAATCTAAATTATTTTTTTTTCACTGCTTAATGCTATGATAACATATACCACGAATGATGCCTCCTGTTGTGTCTTCATATCATTAAGAGTCATGAGTAATTCCACTGGCTATCATGTTATTAGTTCAATAAGGTAACAACGACCAAAATCAAATACACACTGATGCACAGTTGACTGTTTTTTCTTTTATTAATGATTCAGTACTTGATTGCTGGTATCAAAGTTTCAACGAATACTCTGATAAATCTATTTTTTTTCCTCGTATTGTGAAATATGCTATTTAAAAATTAAATTAAATCTATCTCAATAACATGTGTCACTATTCTTTGGACACAATGTATGATCATTTGTACGCTTGACTATTGAAAATAATGATTCCTTTTTCTGGACAATTGGTTTTGCTGCTATTGCAACAAAAAACAACACATAAAAGTCCGGTATACATATAGATAGACATGACATGAAATCAATTGCATGCATATAAATGTTTGAAATATATATTCGATTAAACCTTCGTACTGTCTGCTCTACCAATTAAAAAGAATACTTCTTACATTCAAATATATGCGTACATACAATCCTTGAAGAAAACTTCAATACAAGGACAGATTTTCACGCTCAATTGTATCGTCACTTGAAAGCAATAAATCAAAAAGAATTTAAGCTAGCTTAAAGATCAAGAACGTGTTTGTTTTTGTATTACAGTACGTTGATATTACTTTGAAGAAGTCATCGAGATATTTGTTCGTATGGAAGGTTACTTACGAATGACTACTTCGAACCAAAGATGAAAGATGAAGTTGTCTTGTTAAATCAATGGTACTTCTCTATTCAATTTTTTGAGCTACCTTCTCATCTATCTTTATCCAATCTTATGTTCATATTCTTATGCCCATATGTCTGTCTGGTGATTTTACCCGTTTTCTCTTTGATGAATTGATCTTCTAGTATGAATTATAGACGTATCGTACAATGTGTTTGTTCTAAGAAGATTAATACATCTATTGACACCTTCATATAATGATAAAGTATAATCTGATCTTTTCAATAGTACGCCAAACGTCTGTATACGGATTACTGGAAAAACAAAACTCTTCAATAAATTTTGAAAACATAAGTTGTCACTTCTTTTTTTTCCTTATCTATGATATCGAACCGAAGAGAAAAAATACACAAGTATTAAAATTCATTTCAAGTGTAGGCTCAGAACATTATATGTTACATTCTTTTTATTACTTCAAGCATGTGTGAGACTTGAATTGGAAATACTTATTTGCATATACGAAACCAACTAGTGTCGATAGAATTTAAAAGGGACCAAAACGTATGAATTTTGTTCTTAGGCATTATACAATCATCATATTAAAAAAATTATGAATATTTATAATCTTTTACTTTTCTTCTCTTCGATGTCTTCTTCTCTTTCTTCTATGAGTACCCATTCATTTAGTTGATAGTTCGCCAGGTCTAGTTTGTTTTTGTTCTTCAGAGATGTTTGAGGATTGAAATCTATATGCATATATATCGACTGATGTTATTCAAATAAAAAGCTTAAAGAAAAAAACGAACCATTGAACTTGTTAAACCAATATGTATAGCTTTTCGATAACGAATGACCATAAGAACACGATTCATCATTTTTACTTGTAAAGACAAATATATTATGATAATTTGATTGTATATGTTTTTTTTATATTTAAGAATAAAACCAATGAACTACGAGTCTCACTTGAATATTGTCTTATTGGCTTCCTTTTTCACTACTTCAAGAAAAGAATTATATTCAACAAAATATTTGCATTGCATATATTATTGTATTCGCGTTGCTCACTTCGAATATTCGTTATCGGTGTTTTCAAATCCTGTCAAATCAAGGTAAACTAGTGATCCGCAATTGAGTCGATGTAAAAAAGTAAAATAGTATTTTTTGTCGACAACCAGAGAACGTTCGTCTTGTTATATATATATATATATATATATATATATATGTACGTATTCGTCGTTCTTTCTTTCTTGCTTGCTTGCTTACCTATTATTGATTTTTTTCGAAAGTTGCCTGCTCCATGTGTTTTTATTATTATTGTGCAAACAGACATGACAAGAGAGAAAAAAATCGAACGAGTTATTAAATCTGCTCACATAATCAATGTAAAAATCTTTTTAAAACACAAACTCTTCATTTTCAACGAAGACTATTTATCAACTATTACTAAAAGAAAGAAAACTATACAAAAGAAAATCATAGTAATTGTTCTAATTTAAGTCAAATTCATTCGCCGATGTTAATTGAGAATAAACAGCATCATTATTGCTTCGTCCTATGCGAACTCCATTAATATTATTGTTTTGGAGTAAACAATTATTGTGTAGTGTATTTATTAGGACAAGAAGTATAAGACCAAGTATGATTGCTAGAACAAAGAAGACTGGAGCAAAATCTCTGCCTATAGATTTTTTATTCTCTTCAACATTTGCATTAGACAAGGTAACTGTTGAAACATTGCCAGCGACCGATAGTGTTGATTTGAATATTGGCTTATTATTCGTTGTCGCGTCTATGTCTTCACTACGAACAAATAGAAAACATGTTGTGAGACCTCAACAAGGAACCCGATACTTCTCATGAAGTTTAATAAAGAAGGTGATTTTTCTTGCCACTATTAATAGATGCGACAATGACGTCTTAATATTAGTATGCATTGATTTTTTATTTATATTAGACTCAACTCAGTGTAACTTTACATTCATTTCTAACAAAGTCTCAAATTCAAGATCGACTTGCAAATTTTAATTAAGTCCGAAATAGATTTTGCAACGAGCAATGAAATAAGAAGTGATTACTAGAGTTGATTAAAGAAAGTACTTCGTACATTGCTTCTTTTGTCATCAATCTAAATTTATAGAGATAAAAAACAATTATTGAAAACGATAGAATGGCATATGCTTATTCTTATGACATGAATTGTGGATTTTGAGTATGTTGTTAATACTTGAAGTGTGCTATAGTTATCCTTTTCATAAAAAGAAGATATCAAGGTGTGTCTTGCGCCACTTTGAAGGCTGCGAAACACTAGAAATTCAAGGACATTTCTTTGAGAAAAAAAATTAACAGGTGTGACTGTTTCATCGATCTGATATTTTGCCAAGAGTTCCACTTAGATGACACTATCACAAACATGTTATTATTAGTTTACATGTGCTGTTTATTCAAAGTTATAACAACTTAAATTGAATCGTTTGATTCGGGCGAAGTATTGTTGAAGAAAAATTCAATTGAAAATTGTTTTATTCAGGAAATTCGCTAAATATTAGACTTGATTAATCTTAGGATGCCCAAAAAAGGCAAGATTTATTCATATTGTCCTTGAAGAAAAATGAAATAATAAGAGTGTCTGATTCGCGGTTATTTTTTCTTCGCATACATGTTTATTTTCAGATATTAAATATCTTGAGAGGAGCATATTGCTGTAGGTTGAAATTTGTAATGTATCGAAAAATCCGTGAAATTCATTCATGGACATTCTGTAGTTTTTTTTCCAGACAACTAATATTTAAGCATTTTTACTCGTCAGTTACGGTACGGGATACAAAAGAAGAGTCCAGTCGTCACAGATGTGCGTGATAACATTCACCTTGCATATCAATAAACATACACTTACTGCTCTCGTTTATGACGGTATAAGGGTACTATACCTAATGATCATCATTATTCTAATGCATATATGAAAATAAAAATTTCTTCGACTTGCTCTTGAACAATGGTTGAAAGGTCGAATTTACTTTTGATTATATTTCGATCTCGAAAAGAATAATGATCATGACAGCTTCTATCTCTAAAGACTCTATTTTTCATCTTCTATTTCCAGCATTGCTCTATTCCAGTTTAAGACATGTTTGATCGACTAGTTTCTTGGTGAACGTCTATGTACCAAATATCCTCTTTGTTTTACATCCACTGCGATAAGTGTCAGAGAAATTTCAACCAGATCGTATCTCATATCTCGAATAAAAATGGGCTCATCTGAATCAACGGTAAACTAAACATTTCATTGAAAAGCAGACTTCGAAAATTTGAATGAAGCATAACTTGTTTGCTTCATTGTTACAAAAGCTGAGTGTCTTGAAATTGTCGAAAGTTATTTCTTACTTCTCATCTAGATAATTTGATAAAATGAAGGACATCTAACTTTGATAAACATATTTCATAGCTTGCTTAAATCAATCTACGATCTATATTAATGATATTGGAAACTAACCGTTTTGCTATAATGGTATTCATTTTAACAGTCGGTAACTTTTGACAAATGACAGTCGCTTGTCGATTGCAAGGTATTTCATCACATTGAATAACTGGTGCTGTATCAGATAGTAAATGAACGTATGCACATCCCATTTGTTGAGATTGTAATGCCGAAATTTGATTTATGGTTAAAAATTGTAATGAAAATATTTTTGTATATAATTCTTGAAATGTTTTTTCACATAATTCATAAACAGCATTCGAAACTGGCACTGTTCGCACATTATTTTTATTCGTCGAATGAAATTGAATAACAGTACGATTTTTTTTATCGTACATAACACCAACATGTGCGAAGCCCGATGATGTATAACTACGTTTACGTTGAAGTAGAGATTTTATTATTTTTAATGTAATCGACTTTTCCGGCACAAATAACATTGCATTATCCTTTTCACATTCAGATTTTGCTTCGTTCCAACTAACTTCATGAAATGATATTTTATAGCAATATTCATCGACAAAATGATACTCTTTATCATCACCGCATGAATAATCATTTGTTACATTAAATGGCAAAGGTAATGAGTCATCATCTGTAATATCAGGAACACTAGTTGAATTGAAGTCTAAATGCTGATCGACGCAAATTGGCATTGCTGACACCGATGAACATTTATCTGACTCAGTAATACATCGTTGAATACTTGTTCTATTATTATGCTTATATCTTTCATAATGTACAACAATACAATTAGGATCGACTGATTCAGATGCTGTGAAACATTTTTCAAGCAAGCGATTATATATCGTTTCATTCTTTGTTTTGTCAGATACACGATCCAGCCAAAAGTATCGAGAATCGTTAAGTAACGCCGGAGAATGAAATCTTGCAAGTGTTAGGAAAAGACGCGTATCTAAAATTGACTCTGGTAAAATATCTTGAATTTCTAAAATATCATTTATTTTAGCTGTAACACCACCGATAGATTCACAATAGGATTGTGCATTAGCAAAAGAATTTTTCTTCGATGAATCATGGCTGTATACACATTGCTGCTCATTTTCGGCAACTTCGAAACCTAAAATAAATCAAATGCATTACTTTAACATAACTTCATAGAAAAATTGTTTTTATCTTTATCTTCTTTTACCATGACGACATTTTGGTTGCATTAAATACATTGAATAAATGTGTGAATTATTGTTGCTTCCACATGTATAAAAATGATTTCCTGAACATTCTCGAGAACAATTTTGATTGTTAAGCGTGCTTGCATCATACCGAGGATCTTTCATTCGAACATTCGTGCATAGACATGTATTGGAATTAATTAGAGCATATCTTTGTTGATAACTTATGCACAATTCTAAACATTGACGTGGATGAATGTTATTCATATCGAGCAAAGTAAATTGATATGTCGTTGTTGGATTTATAGAATTAACATAAATACAACTATCGTAAGCAAAATCGGGATATGGTTCAACTGTTGTACGACCTTCGAAACTGAATCGTTGAGAATTAAGAAGATGAAGGACAACGATTGTATCTTCATTGCCACATCTCTCATGTTTATTGCCTAAAATTGTTAATTATGACATGAAGAAGATATGCATTCATATCGTTGATTGAGTTCATGTTTCAAGTTCGAATGATGCGAGTGATTGATTTTCGGATGGAAAAAAACCGTCAAACCCAAAAAAAAGGAAAGTGTGAAATACATGTTTACTCTTATCAGATATCTTTACGAATGAAAAAAAAACCTATTACCGATTAACATGTTCAATAAAAATGTTCATCATGGAGTTTGTCGATTTCATAATAATCGACACTGTCACAAACTATAAATTGTCAAAATTTGTCGACGCCCTATGAAATCTTTTTTCAGTTACTCAGAAAGAAATTTTCTCATCCGTTTTGATTCTGTTCGATAATTCTAAGTTGAAGATTATTAACACAATCTGTACAGTTCATACGAATCTAGAGTCAACCAGATTGAAAGTTTACATCGTCGGACACATTTGATTTTGTCTCAAATCAAACATCACTTCAATTTTAATTAAATGTTCAATGAAACCATAAAGATCAATTAGTTACAGAATGAATATTCAATTTCATTAATCATTTGAAAATATTGTACAAAATCTGAAACCAACTATAAAACACGTTATAGATTCTCAAAATTTTAATTTCTTTTCGTATGCTTAAAGTTCACGTCTGCATAAGAATTGATTGTTGCCAAATATCTTCAAACGAAAGATTAATGCATGATAAATGGCAGACTTGAAGGTGAAATTCTGAAAGTTCTTCTATGGAAAAATCCCAGGCATAGGATTTTTTCATAGAAGACATTGATCATTATACTTTCTTCCTGTAGGGCAATTTCGAATCATTATAATTGAATATGTTTGAAACATGACAGAACACATAACATACCAGGACATAAATCTCCACAATCTTTTTGCTTGAATCGTGCAGCTTTTTCTGTTAAATTAAAAAGTTTTGGACTAATACCATTTAAACAGTAACATTTATTTTTATGAAGAATAGCCAACTTTGTTTGTAATGCTTGACAAATAGATACACATAATTCGTGTGTTAAATAATTTGATACTAATGTTGGTAGATCAAGTGTCGATGGTTTTGGTAAGCAGGCTTGTTGAATACCATCTACAATTAATGTTTTTGTCTCACATAAGACATGTCTTGGTGTCGAGCAATTATCTATTGGAGTAGTACTCGTAATAGGGTTTTCATCATCTTCGACTGATACACGTGATAGAACAATACAGGAATCATTATTTTCTGTTGAATTATTATTGTCACTCGGATAAATCATTTGATATTCATTTGTAGTTGAACGATGATTATCAAAACTTGATGCCAATAGTGTTAAATTTAAATAATGTACTCTAGGTGGATGAAATTTCGAGCTATCTTTGAATATATCTAAGCAAAAATCATTCAATTTAATTAAATAGGAATATTCTCCATAGTAATTTTACACCCGTCATCAATTAGTTTCATGTGATTATTTCTGAAGTTCCTCGATGAAACTTTGATTTTTTATCAAAATTTTCTATTTCGTGTCATGCCCGTTTGAAAATTCTTTGATATTTACCGTGGAAATCCGATTCATCTCGTCAATGCACTTTATTCTGAGTTGCTCATAATCTGCCATTCTTTAACTGAATCTCGTCAATTATGAGCATGTAAAGTTACTAATGAACTAAACAACATCATAATCAGTGATGTGCATACGAATTTCTTGTCAGCTAATGAATATTCGATGATTTCAAAGCAATGTAAACAATTTTTTCTATGGTTTCGAGTCCTTTTTGAATCATATCAATTCGTTCGATGTGAATCATTTTATGAGGTTCTAGTCAAAAATGGGGAAGGTAAGTTTTCGCTCTGATTTGTAGAATAGTTTGAATCAAATGGTCAAAAATTTTCTATTATTTATGCATGATGAACAATTATATTCAAATCTATTTGGTTCCATTGTGAATGAATATCTAGCAAGCTGTTAGCGTTAATGAGTCATGTATTTGTTCTGATTTGAGTCCAAAAATGTTGAACTCAACGAAGTCTACTACTAGTAGTAAAAACAACTATGTCACATGGATATTACATGAAACACTTCTTAGAGTCTATATGATTAATCATGATTGTTTGAATTTAGGATTGTCTCAATGTGTTTTCTACTAATCTCGTAGATAAAGCAATAGAACTGTTTCAATGATGAAAAAGATAAAAAAGTGTGATTGACAAGATTCTTATTCGCAAAATTTACCATTGTCAGGAGTTGTATCAAGAAGAAAAAAGCCAAGTCGAGCTTGCCATTGTGATATATATTGAGATATATGACCTTTCGGAGAATCATTTAATTCCTCATTATCATCGTCATCATTGATAAGCCACATCTGACTTTTATCATTTTCATTTGATTCAGTTTTTGATATAGTTATACAACTATTTCTTGCGTCTTGCATTGACTTACGTTCACCTGACATTCGATAACAGCGTTCATTTAAATCGAACCAATCCGTTGGACAGTAGTTGAATAGTGAATCAATAGGAAGTATGAAATTTGATTCTATATTATCATCATCATAAGATATTGAATATTTATTGATTGGATTTCTGATACATAAACGATATCTGTATTTGTTTGAATACCATGAAAATAACTGTGTACGTAAACAACCACCATCTAATACATAATTTGTCTTGGAATACCATCTGATATAATTTATACGTGAAAAATTAAAATTTAGTCTATCGTCTACTGATGATGAACATTTCCATGATGGATTAATAAAAACATCATCGTCGAAGTCGATGCTTATAGCCGATTTATTTAAATTTAATTTTTCTACTATTTTTAGAAAAACACTCCATGTGATATTTGCATCGTAAACATAATTGATTGATGGTGATATGCATGAACTTAGAAACGTTCTGTACGGATACATACATTTATTCAATTCTTTTATATAAACAAAATCAATTGGACACGAACTATTTAAATCATATATAGCCCAAATGTCTGCGTCTTTTGATGAACCACATTTAAATGGGAGTTCGACTCTTGAACCTTCCACTTGACTATCACAATAAAGATCGCATGTATTATTTGAGATAACTGTTGAAAATTTTGATCGTTGATCGTATAAAGTTGTTTTCAATTGCAGTATACATAAACATTCACTTTTATTATTATTGAAAGCTATAAACGAGAAATTATATGTATTTCGTTTTTCGAAACATAGATTTAGTTTTATGTGTTCAGCTAGAAATCGAACGAAACCTAATCAACTTTTGCAATAAAAATTATATATATATATTTATTTATTAATTTATAGCTTTTTCTCTATTTAGCTGAACAGATTTCGCTCATGTCAACAAGGAGTAGCCACAGAAAATGAAGATATCAAAATCAATAGTAAATTCAAGAGAGAAAAGGCGACTCTATGACGATAGAATGGATGAAGTTATTCAGAATGAGTAGATGAAATCGCTGAAAATCTTCCAGATTCATTTGCAATTAAGTGGAATAAATGCATACGGACGGGATCGATTGATCGTCATTAGTCTCTGTATACATGAAAAGGTCGTAGAAAATAAGACTTTGAACGAATAGCACACTACTATCAATTATATTTTTCATATCGACAAGTTAATTTCTTAGATCTTTAATATAGTTTATTCCATGAAAAATAAAAATTTTTATTCGCGTGAAAGACATAGGTACGTTACCATTAAGCATACAAAATAGCATACACAGAAGTTCTTATTAGTTGAAGTACTCAAGTCCTCGGACACTTTTACTTATATATGAACAATGATGAAAACCAAGCTCATGTGATTACATTTATGCAACATGATTATAAAAGAATCTGTATAATTATCATTGATTTCATTTACTTCTTCCGAATGCTTTTATTAATTCTAACTGATTCTATTGATTCTTCCTAATTTCATTGATTCTATTAACATAAAATCACCTTTTTTCTATTACAAGCAGAGACACTTTGAATCAATCTGAATCAATAGAATCGATGGAATCACACAATCAACTTTTCTCTCTGTAGTAGAAGTCGTAGAAATTTCTCCATTCGACGGTAAGATCATATAAACGAAAGAATTGTTTGAACACATCCTAATAAAAGAATTATTCAACTAGTTCTTCCACTTGGAATCAATCTTTTACAATTAAAATTCTGTACGGAGTCAATCGTCGAATTTTTCAGCTTGGACACAACTAAATCTTTTAGTCGAGAGGTAATTATTTTTATATAAAACTTGTTGAACGAGAGATGCTTGTGAGCAATATCATAAGTAGCAATTGAAATATATTAAAGATTTCAATGATGTTTTATCAACATATATGGACAGCAAACGAAGTAAGTCAAAAGTAAATTCAACTGTCATTCGGCTATTTACAAAAATGTTCGTAGAATCAAAAGAAAATATTCGATCAAGACATAACCCGATTTTACGATCGACTACAGTTTTGACTCTAGTTTATAAGTGTTGTTGAACTTGTTAACTTAGACTTTCTTAGAAATTTTGCTCAGTTTTCTAAAGATTATTCCATCACAGGAAAAAAGTTTTTTTTCTAATTTCCCAAGAATTTTTCCCAAGAATTCCTATTTTATACTTAGCTGTTAAAGTAAGTACAAGAGAAAATAACTAGCCATTGCTACTATGTAGTTAACTGAAAATTGTTGAAGGCTACAGCTAATTTAATGCGTAAACTATGCTTTACATCGATACAGAGGAGCCATTACAGAAAACGTTCGCTTTTCTTCTTTAACTTAAGATGTATTAAAAATATCTGACAATGAATCTCGTATTCTAATTGCTTCGGCTCGTCAACTCTTTGAAAGAAAAAATAATGAATTTTCTCGACGTGTATCGACATGGTCTATCTACATGACAGATGATTTCAAATTTCAATTATTCATGTTTCTATTTTACAGTCGACCAAAGAAACTATTACTTTTAGAAGAAGCAATCCTTTAAACTTAATTACAATTCATAAAAATGCAGGAGCACATTCAATGCTACCGTCGAATTTATGTAAAATTTTTATTTGCATCTTCGAAGTCTAAGGAAAAAATAATATGTCGAATCCCATAGGATAAAAACAAGAACAAGAGCTGATGACACTTTAAGATAAGTGTCGTTTTGCTATTGATAAAAGAGCTGACATTTGCTAACGAAATATTTGATTAGAATAACATTCAACGTATGAAAACCATGAGTGGTATCTTTTCAGATGAGCTGAAATCATCGAAACTAATGAATTTAATTGTTCTGTTGGGTCTCGATCGTTTGTACATCTGTTTGATCATAAATAATCTGTCGTAGATAGGTACACAAGTACCAATGTGAGTATTACAAACTCAATACAGAAATGTTTTCGGTGAAATATTCATTAATTTTAGAAAAAACCTCACGTCATTTTTTCACTGTTTTAAATTCTAATTAAAATATACCAAAGAGTTCTCTCTATTGAAGGACTAGAAAAATATTATCAAATTTTGTATAGATCAATGAAATATAAATTCTAAGATATGTAGTAATCAATGTGAATCCACGCATCATTCCTTATGAACAACAGCAGATATATCTGTATTAGAATGTATGATTTTTTATGAAAAACATAAGAGTTTTTCTTACATCTTGTTTCACGAGTGGTAATATCTTCAATCATTTGTTGTTCGAAGGATGTTCAGAATTTTTGAGAGAACTTTCTTCGACGTACGAGATTTTCAAATAATCCCAGTTGTTTTTTTATAGATTACGTACACGATAAATATATATTTATTCAAAATATGGAAAGTTTCGTTTTCTTTTTGTTATTGCATCTATCCTAGGTCGATTCTCTTCGTGTGTAAATTGTCGGACTAGAATACGAAAATATGAATTTTCTAAACACATGGAATTCTCTAGCAAAGATATGTAAAGATTTATCAATTTTTCAATACCATGTGACAATGTCTGAGGTGCACTAGCTTGAAGACTATATAGAATGCTACCATAGATCATTTTAGTTGAAACGAGACATCCGAAATGATTTTCTCATTTTTTGAGATGCGTCTGTGAGTCATAAGGATCTATCAAAAATTAGACGAATTGTATTTGAATGTTCTGTTACAAGTGATCGATCACGACAGCTTGTGTAAATGTTTACAAATAATATAAAGAGAGACCTATTGTTGTTATGAGTATACTTCTATTTTTTCAATATAATTGTTCAGTTCCGAAATTCTGCCATATTCTAATTGAGACCCAATCCTTTATTCGAGATAAGCGCATGAAATTACATCCGATTACCTATGCTAAAGCGTCCATTGTAAACTATCAATTCTACTTGTAAAAAAATCTATCACTTATATATTGTTACAAAGTATTCAATGTTTTTTACATTTATATCAATTCCTAGAATCATAAAACCGTCAGAATGAGAACTACTTATGAACACAGATTTGTTTTATTATAAGTACGAGAAAGTAACTCGAAGATTATAGATCCTTTTGATATTTTTCGTACCTATTGATTTGATAATTGCAGTCTGATCGAGACATGCAGCTGCACATCGTTCCATTTTATTCAATGATTTTGTATTAGAAGATATATCAAATGTAACTTTTAATGTATCATAAATATCTGGTCGTTTCAATGATTCACATGATAAGAATTGAATTTGATAATTCAATAGATGACCATGTCGAGTATAAAATTCGTCTTCAACATAAGCTGAGTATACTCTTAAACCGCCGCAAGTATTTGTTGTTCGAACCTCGCGATTAGCTGGTTTAGTACATGGTATTGAACAATCTTGATTGTTTTGACGATTATAATCCATAAGACCACCTCCTGAACATCGACACAATGTTCTTTGTAGATAAACTATAGGCGTATCACATAAACGAAAACATAAGGTCGGTTCCATAAATGAACTTGTAAAATAACTATCATGAAATATTTGTGAATAGCAACCAGCATAATGATATGAGCAATAAATTGGATGAGCTAAAAAAGTTATGATCAAAATAGAAATCATTATCATGTTGAATTCTATTTGTGAAAATAATACAAATATTTGATGAAAAAAACCAAGCTCGGCAGTGCTACTTAAGTAGACAACGAAGATGCAAAGAAATATGAGATGTATAGTAATTATTTGGTATCGAAAAAAATTGATGATAGTAAGGAAATGAAAAGGAAGACGAACAATTGTTGCGTGTTATTGATATTTGATATAACCAAACATGAATATCATGTTTGTATCATGAGAGATTTTAATGTAAAACATACCTTTATGTCTTATTGTTATTGATTAGACAAAAATTGGAGAGAAGAATGAAAAAAATCTTACCATAGAATAAAACATCAAAAGTAAATGAGACAAATAAAAGTTATCTTGAATTGTTCTTCGAGGATTGCAACTTAAGAATCGGTTGAAAAATTTTCCGAGTTTTTTTCCTTCTCCTTCGTAGTCTGTTTTGCGCTATCTGTTGTCACCTGGTCATGTTTCATCAAGAATTATCTATGATTAAAAGCTGAAAAACTTGAACTCACAAAAGATTTACATAATATTTCAATGTTCATTTTCTCTGCTTAACGAAACTAACTACATCTAATCAAAAAGAAACATGCTACTACTTAATGGCTTAGGATGTCTAGTATTGCTTTCGATCTCACATACGATATAGCATCGACAGTCACTGGAGCTTCAAAGGAAAGGTTCCCATAAAGAACACACATTCTACGTAGAGCATGTAATTATATACTCATGAATTCATATATAATTTCAAGAACACAAAAAGATCACTTTTTAACCTTTGTAGTTATAGTATAGGTCGCATGATAGCATATCAAAGTTTCAAATCTTTGACAATCTGAGATGTATTTAGGGATATCGATGTTAAATGAATTTTTCGAAGAAGTTTAATCAATTCTCTTCTCTTTTCAAAAGTCTCTGAAAATTAGAACTGTTAATACTTGCTTGGCATCCTAAAACTTCAGATAGCCACACAAGAAACAGCAAATGTATTTAAAAAGTTCTTAACTTGGTTGTCTGCGCGAAGTGCCGTTGGTCGACTTATCACTTTCCACTATCTGAGTTCCAATGACAAATTCTTCTTCTTTCTAACGACTTATGAGTCACAATTCAAATCAGCGACTCATTCTCAGCACCTCAAGATCATTTAAAATGGGAGAAAACATGTGGCACGACTGTGAGAACGTTATGAGAGTGCATACTTGAAATATTTTCTTTTTCAAAATTCGGCAGAAGTCGGGAGATATAAGATATGCGGACAACAACGATTTACAGCTCATAGTTTCCTTGAATGTTAATGGATGATTCGACTTAAAGCTACCATTGATATCTTAGATATTGTATGCATATATATTTCAATTGTCATTTTGTATGACTAAAATTAATACCTCCAGGAATCTGGAACATTCCATTAAACCTGAGCATGAATTATGTAGATGAGATGTGAAAAAGATTACGAACAGCTGAATTTTTCGGTGTATGACAATTAATGATTCAGATGCATTATCTCTTACTTATCAGCTGAGTGATTCATCGTTGCTGAAAGCGACTGAATTTCATTATGATTTCCTCCTATGTTAGTGTAAGACTTTGAAATAACAAATGTTAAACCGAAGAGTCGTGTTGTGATATCTTTCAGGCTCATGCTGTCAACCGATCTCTCTACTCGGTCCAAGGCCAAGTAGAATCCTAGCTCTGTTTCAAAATATGTATTACAAGCATTTTTACGATAATTTCATCGAATGCATGTCACTCGAATCTTAGTTAAACGATTCAAGTCTTTAATCATTCGAGTCAATCGAAAATTTCGCATACTTAATAACATATAAGATCTGTTTCATTTCTTTCATGGTACATAGATCAGTAATGGAGTTTTTCTGTGTTGACATACTTTGATGATTCATGAAAAAAATAGATTTCTTAGAAAATTATCTATTAAAAGATATCTTTTAATGGAAACTCCTTTTTGATAAATTTGAAAAACGATTGCTTGCTTTTAAATCTATTACAATACAATTTCAATCGTTTCATTTCTTTTTCACACAAAAAAGAAGAGTTATTGCATATATCATGGAAATGAATGTGGACGGATTATTATTTTCATATGAAAGTTGTTTCTTACAAAAAGAAGATTTATAAAACTGTAAATATATAGTTCTTAACATTGTACACAGTAAAATGATCCTTGAAAAAAGTTATTATCGCAATACACGAAATAGCTTTAATGTGAGAATATATTCTTAAATATGTCGAAAGAACATGAAAAGAATTGTGTAATTTGTGTGGCAGTTACAGATGTGTAGGACAATGTTGCTTTGATAAGATACATCTATTGTGCAAGTTAGTTACACATATTATATATAACATAATATCAAGGTGATCAACCTGTTGAATTGTTTCTACGCAACAATTATTCATTCGATGTTTTTCATATAGATGCAAGACAAAACTTTTTAATGATTCGCTGTAAGATTATTAATGTTTTTGATTTATTTGGAAGAATTTGTTTTTGACAAGTAGCAAGTATCTCATAGACTTGTTTTTTTTTCTTTCGATAGAAAATTTATTGAAGAAGTTTTGAGTTCGTTGTTAATATTTTTTCACCACTGAATCTTTGTATAGACCTTCGAGGTATGTTAGTTACTTTATTCTTCATAACGGCAAGACAATATGTAACCTTTTCATTCGATGAGTAATGCCCTTTAGCATATTCAGTTTTTCGTTCTTTCATTGCATGGCTTACTAGTTGTCATAAAGGCAAGTATGATTCTTTTTTATATTATTTGTTATGCGACTCTCTATATTGTATTCTATTCTGTCTCTTCAAGGATTAAACCAATGCATGATCAAAATATTCATTGAGAACTTGTTTTTATTTTCATGTCTTCGACATGGTTCATGAATGCACTTGCACTTTAGTCAGACAATTCTTGATGTCGATCCTCCCACTCTGTGAATTTCCGGTCGTAATATTCTAATCAATAGGAAATACTTGAAAGAAGTATTTTTCGATTCTGATCGTAACTGAATAGAGACAGTCATCGGACATCTGCTTCTCCATTCTTATGATTATCAGAAGTTTTCCGGCTCGTATCTTTTGACTTCGGGTTAGTCAGAACGTAGAAATATATATATATATATATACAATCTTTCTAGAGCAAATACTTTTACAACAGTTTTTTCTACATTGATACTTTATGGCAGAAGAAGTCTAATGATATGATTTTCATTCAATCGATTGAACTGTAGACAAGTGATTCTATTGATTCTGAATCTTATCGTAACACTATTAGTTAAGTAATCAGAGATATATGTACAAAACCAGAATTTCTTGACGAGAAAAAGTTTTTCTAAAAATATGTTTCGATTTTGATTGTTTTAAAGAACATATCGCATCGTTTAATACTGACTGGAAATCATGATTCTTACTCCTACGCAGTAAAAATATAATTTTAACATTCTTCTGTCAAATTCACTAATGACTTTCTAATACGGAAAAGAAATTTTGCTGAAAAAATCAATAAGTCATATTCTACAATCTAAATTGATCAAAAGATAATTAGTTGGAAAAATGTGCACACCATCAAAACGTGTTCCTTTTTGGTAAAACAAGATTTAGAGATTACTGATTGCTAGCCTCATATTGATGCATATATTGGACATGATTAATGATTAGCCATCTCTGAATATACTAGATCAATCAGCATAATAACATAGTTGAACGATTTTGTTGATTAGTGTTTCTTTTCCAAATCTTCATAAATCTCTCTAGAGTCGATGCTGATTATCAAGGCTTATCATTCATTTTGTGTCCGATCTATAACTATTTCGTTTGACTTAAGAAAACTTCAGATATGTGAATAGAAAATTAATCTAACACAAAGATATTTATATGCCAATATGTTGCTTGAACCTGACCGTGAGATATAATGTCGTATGTCTCTATTAGAAACTAATAACCTAAATTTAATTAAACTAACAAGAGTACACACTTGAATTTCTGTCCGAGGATTATCTCAGTATTATTGAATTTATTTTGTTCGCATGGAAAACGATTAATATTGCTCGGGTTTACATTTTCGAAGCATACTATTCAAAAGCCATATTTTCTTTCAGTTGTCCTTTTCTATAGATTTGTTTTTCTCTCTCTTTTCGTTCATTATGTATAATAGAGCAAAATAATAACTTTGTATTGACTTAGAAAACAAATATGTTAACATTCTTTTACGTAAAACTTAAACTATAATAGGCTAATAATAGAACTGTGTGAAGCCTATCAAATGATTCATGTTAATAAACATATAGAGGCATTCTTCCGTTTTATAATGAAAAAGCACCTTTCATTATTAATGCAATGCATCGTGTCTCACACGCGTCCTTTAGACGCGGTTTACTTATGAAAAAGTCGAAAGGGAAATACCGTTTTGCCAGTTTTTTTCTTTTGAGTTTCTCTGCTCGTAACTTAGATTCGAAATCAAACGGCGTGAACATTCTTCACTAAAATTCAAACACTTTTATCGTCAATATAATGTCATTATTAACTCCAGAAGAGGGCTCTAGTATTCATATGAAGATTTTTCTTTTGAGCTACTGTCGATTGGTTAACCAACACTGCTGTATATTACTCTCTCCTTTTCTTCCTCTCCTTTTATCTTTTAGCTTTTTTAATTCTCTTGTTTATTACTAGTTTTTATTTTTTTAGCGTAGTTCTCATTTACAAAAGATAAAAGAAATACATTTACACATTTTCTTTCGATAATTTACTGTTTAATCAATACAATAATCTACTGAAATATTTACGATGAATGATGATTCGCCAGATAGCGAAATCGTTGAAACTGGTATGAAGAAAATTGATTGCAAAATTCATAACTATTCTTCTTGTATTTTAATGTTAAAAATTTTCTTTCTATCGTTAGGTAAAAAACATAAAATAGGACATTTACGTGTTGATACACAAGGAAATGCAACGTTTAAACGGTTACCAACGAATCAACTTGTTGAAGCTCTTCAATTAGGTATTCAATATAGTGTTGGTGGCCTAGAAGCAAGACCAGCACATGATGTACTTTATCACGATTTCCTTACTGTTGAAATTATCAATTTTCCGAAGTAAGAACAAATGACAATAGCGATTGTTGAACAAAATGAACTTCTGCCATGTCGTATGTGTTGTAGATCCGGACGAACAATGCCCAAAGCCACACCACCACATCGCTTTAATGATTTTACGATTCGTTCATATGCTCCTGTTGCATTTCGACACTTCCGAGAAAAATTTGATATTAGACCTGAAGATTATTTAGTAAATATATCATCATCATCTTTGCTTTTTTTTATTCCTTCCAATTATCATGTTTTCATTTTCATCCTTTATCTTATAGTCTATAATATGTAAACCTTTTCGTGAATTAAAAAATCCTGGTGCCAGTGGGAGTCTATTTTATTTAACAGCATGTGATGAATTTATTATAAAGACAGTGCAAAAAAAAGAAGCAGCCTTTTTAAGATCTCTTCTCCCTGGTTATTATATGGTTAGTTATGAATACATTAAAATAAAAACTATAGTTAAAATTGAAATATCATTCTATGTATCTTTTCCGTCTAATTTACAGAATGTTACACAGAATCAACATACACTTCTTCCAAAATATTTTGGCCTTTACTGTTATCAAGTATGATTGAAATATTTTCTTTCTCTGTTAGATAAATGATCATCTTCGAAATCCTCAAAAAATAACAAATGAAAATTGAATACATAGAAAAGAGATATTTGTATCTATCTAGGTCACAGAATTTTTGCCAAGACATAGACATGGGTCTGTAAGTGAATATATATGAAAGAAAGTTTGTTTCTCGCTCATTGATTCACCTCTTCGCGTGAGTGTGCTCATAAAAAAAAATTAATCACATAAGACAAACTCTTCATCTGCTCTGTTTCTTCTTATATTGTTGATCTATATTGTTGCCTTATCTATCTATCCATATTTTTGGAAAGAAATATATTTTGAAAAGTAACAAAAAGAAAGTTTTCTTGGTTTCCTTGAAATCGAACCAGGAGTTTTTTATTTGTCTGTATATTTTGCTTTATTCTTTTTACTTAAGCAAAACGGACGATTTCTTAAATTCAAATTAAACTTTGACTCAATCAAAAATTTATCTCTACATGCTTGTTTAGGGCGAAAACAAAAATATTCGTATAACCGTTATGAATAATTTAATTCCATCGCGTATAAAAATCCATGAAAAATATGATCTGAAAGGTTCAACATATAAACGGCGAGCAAACAGTGACGAGCAACGGAAGGAATGTCCAACATGGAAAGACTTAGATTTCATCGAGCATCATCCAAACGGTTTAACACTTGATGCAGAAACGTATAATGCTCTCGCCAAAACAGTTGAACGTGATTGTCGAGTTAGTTTCATAAAAATGAAACATGTACAATGCTTACATTTTTATTTTTAAAATATTTTATTTTTTTAGGTGTTGCAGAGCTTTCATATCATGGATTATTCGTTTTTAATCGGTATTCATTATCCTAATCGTGCTCCAGATTCGCCTAAAGTAAGTTATAAAAAAACTGTTGATAATGTTCCTATAAATCATCGGCTATATTTGTTTTTTTTTAGGATAGTTCTATTCTTAGCAGTCCATTAAGTCGTAATTAGATTCAAGATATTTAGAAATTCAAAAAAATAACATTTGTTCTTGTTTTTATCTTAAAGACCAATCAACGACACGATTATCACGTAGACTGTACACGACACCAATGGATAATATTCAAATAGAATTTGAAGAACATAATAAACCTGAAGATGATCATGTGGCCAAGTATGCTTATCAATAGGATTTTGAGCTGACGAAATTTTGAGAACATTTTGTTACTACATAATAACAGTCACTGATGTAGACATATACCATGATAGTGAATATTTGGATCATAGATTCGTCTTGAGATTCTATCAAATTAAAGTAATATCATGAACCTAAGTGAATTGAATAAAATATCAATCAAACGTCATAGTGAATAAAGTAAAGAAGTCAAATCTAATATCTTTTGCCATGACTGAGATGATTACTAATAGATTATATAATAAAAAGATTATGATCAAAGGAAAATTTCCATGTTAACTTCATAAAATTTGTGCATAGAAAAGTCAAGATTAGATTAGTTTATTAGAGAACTCTAAACTATTCTAGTATTTACTTCATGAAAATATAAAATTTTTATGTTCACATGAAACCGTTTTGAAAAGTTCAAAATTATATTACAAAGAAATCATGAAAGAAATCAGTTTTTAAACCAGAAACTAATCTAATTGAGAAAATTCTTGTTTCAAAAGAGTTCGAAATTTAAAGATGATTTTCTTAATAACATAGTTAACAAAAAGTGTAAAATTTCCATCTTTAACAAACAGAGAGTAGACAAGGCATTGAATTTTTAACTAATTTTTTGAAATCATCTTTTGATGTATATTGAATCAGTCGATAAGAGATATTGCATATGCAGAAATATTCATCGAAAAAATGATAATCCACTTGAACTCATTTTAGTATTCTCTCATGCATTCTTTGTTTATATTTGTGTGTTTGTTTAGGCAAGTACACTATTGTCTTAAGATTACAACTTAAAAGTAAAAGAAATGTCAAAGTTCAAAAGCTATCATGTAATTCTTGCATTGTCTAGTGTTAGAATATCTGAGATGATTCAGAAGATTCTCGATTCGTGTCACGTTTTCTTTTACTCACACCCTCATTCTATCAGCAGCCTCAAGCATTGACCTTATCCTAGTTCTAATTAATACGACAAGGTCAAAGAGATACGAGTTTTTCTTAACGATCTTTCAAATGTCATTAGATTATTCTATAACAACCGATATATATATATATATATAGATTCTATATCGATCCTAAAAATAGAGATTGTGTTTTTCATTGCTCTATGACATAAAATATTATCATTTTAGAACTGGTGGTATTCCAGCACTAAGCGCTGATGGTGAAAGAGTATATCTTTATGTTGGTATAATCGATATCTTACAGTCATATCAATTACGAAAAAAACTCGAGCATACATTTAAATCCGTTGTTACAGATGGAGTATATAAATATAACTCTTTTCTTAGATATTTGAGTTTTATTATTAAATCGATTTATTTAGACGCAAATCTCTGTTACCCGTCCAAGCTTCTATTCTGAAAGATTTCAAAAATTCCTTTTCAAGACTGTATTCAAGAGAGGATCACGTATGTCTACTAGAATCATTTTTATGCAGAAAAATAAAATGATTTATTTTTTATAGAACGAATGTCAAAATCAAACCTAGATACAGGACAAAGACTTTCAATACAAAGCGGTACATCAAATACAGCCATAAATATGACGTATGCGATAGATCTTCTAATTTTGTATTCGAAAAATTTAATTCAAACTCATATCTTTCTTATCTATATTAGTCCTTCGTTAGCATCCCTCAATGGTATACCTTATGTTATTCCATCGAAAATACTTTATACAGGTTCAAATGCAAGTACAAGAACAAGTAGTACTAGTCGTTCAACCGCCTGTGATACATCACTACATTCATCACGACAAAGTGAAAAACAAACTGTTCATGGAAGTTCAACAACATTTTATGCAAGCTCACAACAATCAGATTCTTTATTCAATGAACCAATGAAGACAACGAAAGCTAGAATAATAACAACATCGTTTACTGATAATCGTACAAATAAATTAAGAGATAAATTTTATAGAGATTTATCTACTTCAAAAGTCAATGGTACCGAAACACATTACAACGTATTACCAAATAATGGAAATGTTAGAACAAAATTGACATCATCAGCTGCCAATATACCATATAGTAAGAATATGATTTGTATTAGAAGACATGTACTCACTCCACTTTTTCGAGTGCAAATAACCTAAGTGTGAGTATGTTCAATATCGTTTTTGGACTAGTATCCTACTATGGATTATGATAAGTAATAAACAACACTAAGTCGATTGGGCTTTTTAGTCTTTAATTATCGAGTTAGAAATTCTCTATTCAATACTCGTGTATTTAAACAGCAGATTATACGTCACTTAAATATTTATCATGTTGACGTTAGTTCTTTTGTTTTTTCGACAAATATTTAATGTTGATATGTTTTATGTGAAGGTTATTCTCTTCGTCTTTTTCAGTTTAATCATTTTTGTGGTCTCGATTTAATCTGATATAATCTCTATGTTTTGTACAGTTCAAATCTAGTTTTTATTTTCAAGAGGCAAACCTATCGAATTTACACAATTTAAACTGTATCTTGTTTGTTTGAAATTCGAATACCTTAAAAATTGAAGCATAACGTTTTTTGTGAGAAAACCTTTGCTTGTCACAATACTCTGAACATCTTGAAAGCAAGAATACACGAATTCTAAGTTTTTTTAACGCTGATTTTCTGCTTATCGAGATTCTTTTTTATATTCCATCGTTGCCGGGAAATGGTAGAAGAAATTTCACCACTCATCTGTAGACATGGATACATATATGCTAGTTCAATATTGCCAGTATTTTATAGCAGTTTATTACAAGAGTTATGAATGAAATAAAGCTGGAGTCGTGTATTCCTTCTATAGTAGCTACTGAATCGATAAGCGAAATGTTGTCTTGCTGTTGTTTTCTCGATTGAGTTTTCTTGTATCTACTAGTAGATTAAGGATTGATTTTTTATTCCATTCGATTAAATATATACTTTCGCAACATAGATCAACTATTCGTGTTACACAAAGAAATCAATAGATGATTCAATAGTTTGTTTAAAAATTTTCTATTAAACTACTATTCGCTTGGTTGAACACATCAACCAGGCCACGTTTCTTGTTTTGTCACTAAACAATAAGTAAAAGAAGCTCCATGAACGATGAAAAGTAACATGTTTCATGTAATATCAGTAAATACCGATCGTAAAAGTTATCAATATTGATGTTGGATCTATTCGGCATCGATCAAAGCTTCAATAAGACAAGATTGACTATCTATAGTAGTTTAACTTATCCTGTTACATTGAATGTACTTTTGAAATTAGTTCTGACTATACGTGTAAAATGAACGACCTGAAAACATTCGCGATCACTCATTGTCGTGTTTCATCGAGTGATGATAATTTGCAACAACAATTCATTTACTCGTTCTGTCGATATCTACCTTCAGATTAACATATTAAATCGTATAATGTCTCAGCTATTCCTACAGTTAAGATGCTTATCTTTGCTGGAAGATTTAGGTTAAGAGTTACTATAAGTCGCTGTGTTTTTCTCGATGATCATATTTGGCAAAAATTCTAAAGAAAATACATGCACGTAACTGTTAACATTTCTAATCAAGCTTGACAAAATAGAATACATCGACAAAATCTATTTCTTATGATGATTGTTTTTGTTTCTCGTTAAGTCCGAAATTAAATTTCTTGCATTCATTATTCAAAACTTTCGGCAAACGTTCTATGTAAATAGAAGATGTTTTTGCTCAACGTATGACTTTTCTTCATCGAAATCTAGTCCATATACTTGTTGTTTTTTCTATGAATCATCGAATCCAGTTTCATGAGAAAACGTTTCATATAGTTTCGATTGAATATTAGAATTTTGGTTTTCATTTTCGAAAGTTTCTCATCAAGGTAGTTTTATGGAAATCATATAGCCTAATGATCCTGATAAAGAATCTACTCGATAAAAACAAGAATTGTTTCAAATTACTGATAAACTAAACTATCGAGAAGAGAACAGAAACATAGAGCTACTCGAAGCTTTGATTGATGACAATGTGAAATCATATTCACAGTGCAAGGCCGTCGTTCCTATGATCTCTATGGATTATATTGATATGCTTTTAATATTTAGATTGAGAATAGAATGCAAACTAAAAGATCTTGTTTCGAAATGGTAATCTAGTGCAAATCTACTTTTTTTGAAGAGAAAAACACAAAAATATGCAATTTGTTTTAAGATTTCATTAGTTTCTACGTTTCGATTAAAATATAAATATTGATTTTATATTCTAACGAATTAAGTTCAAGTCACGAAAAAATAAACTATGTCAATGCAGCAATCTCGTTTAGATAGAAAGCAATAATATGAATGACATCGTTGACAGTATTTTTGTATTTATTAGTCTGGTATCATTTAAGCTAGTGTATGAGATACAACTAGCTACGAAATTAATTTTTACCGGCGGTCAGATTATGTCTATAATGTGAGATTAGTTTTTCTTCGATATCACTAAACATTAGCGAACAGTTCGAATGACAAGTGAGCAGAGACTGTATATCCTTCATATATTGACCGTCCTGGTTTATGTTCATGGACGTTAACAATTAGATAGTTTCTCGGAACAAAATTCTAATGAACACCAGATGTTACCTTTGATTTACGAATAGTTTTAAGAATTCACTATGTTCACTCTATCTAAGTAAAGTACGTACTATCTTCCAAGGATGTGTAAGGAAACAGAGTTACATATAAGATAGTTAAAGTTGAATCTTAGCAAGACAGGGCAATATACGTGTACGGACGTTTAGCGGAGCTTTTCTTACGTTTCATGAAACTTAAACATAAATATTTACCATTCATCTGTAAAACTTTCACAGTACATATACTAAAATATGTATTTGAATGTTCTAAAGTTTACAGATAATAATTAGTATTCTCAAGATGTCGAAATTTATGTTGACAAGGATTTTATTTATTTGCTACAAATGCTATCTGATCCATATAGAAATTGAGAACTGACCAATATAAAACTTAAGAATATAATACGAGACTCATAAACGTAAACAACGTCATCCTACAAGTTGGATATGATTAGAGACACGTTTGTGCTTCATTTAGTCTAGTTCGCGTAATTTACTTGAATTTATTATTCGTGCTTATTTATCATATTCAATCTCATTTTGATGAAAAGCAGTTGATTAGTTTTTTCTAGTTTTTACTAATTCAGACGATGTTCGTATTTTCATTAATTATGCATTCTAATTTTAGGAAGCAATTCATCAGACTATGCTTCAAATCATCATCGTCAACAACAAAATCATCAATCATCAGTAGAAATTGTATGTATTGGAATACATTTGTGTTTCTATTACTCTTGAAATGTTAAATACACTTTTCAATATAATAATAATTTTCTCTATTTACTTAGACTCGACTATGACATAAAAACGATATTATATACAAGGCAATGTCTTTTATTTATTGACAAAGAAATAAACTATAATTGTATCAATCAATTTTTTACTCTATTTTAGCATGCAAAAAATGTTCTTATCTGTGAATATCAATGTGTTTTTGTTTGTATTGTTCGATAAAGTTTTTATTTTAAAGACAAAACCCTAAACGTTAAATTTACATTTATGTCTAGTCCCGGTGTTTTTCTATGAAAGAAATTTTCTTCATTTTACGTATGTTACAAGTTTTTTGTCTGCCTATTTCAAATTATATAGAAACTGTTTTTTGTTTCTTATTTATTATCATTAAAATGTTTTTGAAATTCATTTTTCGGCTTTTGATATTATGCTTATTGTTTTTTGTTTTCTTTTTTTTATTTTCAAATAAAATTTCAATGAATAAATGATTGTAATAGTTATTTTTTGTTTTTTTTCTTCGTTTTTTTAACTATTAAAGAAGTTTATCTAGTTGAACAATGCTTTTTTTTCTATTCTGATAATTTGTCGTCAAATGAACTAAAGATAATCGAAATCAATGGAAACAGTTATAGACGAACGAGTCGTAATTCAATCAATGGTAAGCTATGATTACCTTCGAAAAACTAATTAGAACGAGTTTGTTGTCAACAAACACGTTGTAATTAGCATAGATTACTTATTTGAAAAGTAAAGATTTTTTATATAATCCTCTTAATTTCAATTTCGGTTGAAAATCTCAATAGTAAAATTTATCTAATTGTGGATTACTTTTACGTGCAATCATTTGAAAACTTAAAAAACTTTAAGAGTTTCGAAGTCATTTTCAAGAGCACAGGAATGCATCATAGAGAACTTCATTATTTTGAAAAATAAGAATGAGAACAGGGGCGTACCGACCGGGGGGGCGTGGGGGGGCTTTACGCCCCCCTGCTTTTGAAAATTTTGTGTTTTTGGTACAAAAAAATTGAAAAAAAGGTCTTTTCTGGGGACTTTAGTTGCTGAATTGATATGAATAAAGGCCTTACGCCCCCCCTGCTTTCGAGACTTCGGTACGCCCCTGAATGAGAAGCATCGAGTCAACGTTGAAACTTTCTCATGAAACGAGCTATATGATGCTGGTTATTTGATTCGATAATTGTAAATATCTTTCTATTCAACTGAAAAGAAAAACACTAATTTCATTCTTGATAAAGTGCCACTTGATATGAAAGCTTGTGAAGTATCTTAAATTGCAAAATCAATGCATAAAATTTGTATCTTTTAAATTTGATCGAACAGTCTTCGGTTTCGAAAAAGATAATCTTTCCTTGAAAAACTATCAGTGAATATCAAATGGAAGAAAATTTATTTTGTGTTAAGCTACTGAATATGTCGATTATGGATATTGGTGTTTTTTCCATAGAACGCTTTGCTTATATCAAAACTGTACAATCGTAGAGTGAGGAAACACAAGGATTCGAAGCTGATATTCATAGATGAGAAATCTTCTGAATTACTCATCGTATAAATCTATTGCTATGATAGTAGCTAAGCAAATGGTAACCGTTCAAAGACCGGTTTGACCTGCAATAATTGTGCAGCTCATACACTGCGTATAACATACTGCTGTGCTTCCAAAATAAGCGGGCGTTTGCACTTCCGTTATTGTAATTCGTTACTCCGGAAGAAACAATCTGGATACTAGATATTTCTATCTATCATTTTTCTTTCCTACGGACTAAAATAGATAGCATGTATATGTAATTTTCGATATTCTTATCATCGTTCTCATACTTATCTCGAAAGTATTCAACCTATTACCAAAATGAAATAGGAAATTCGAAAAATTCACACTTATATTTCTATGTCACTGACATCAAAAATTTAATGAATGTGCCGAATTTTAAATTCCGATAGTCCAAAAATAACTATATAAGGAACACAGGTTCATTCTGACATTATCTTTTCATGAAACATTGTGATCCAATAAAATATCGTAAATATAAGAAAAATCTAGAATTTCTCTGATAGTTTTACCAGAAAAACAAATATATACATATATGTAATTGTATCAAGTCAACAAAAGACTTGTTGACGAAATAAAATATTTCAAGAATAAAGCAATCAAGAGAAATAAAAACAAGCAAAAGACGATTCGTTGACAATATTGTAAAGAGTAGACAGTAAAGAATAGATATGCAAAAAAAAATAAAACGAAATTAGTATGATTCCCATTTTTTAAAGTATTCGGTGTATAGAATATATAAGTGAACCTTTCCAGGTAACCATAGTTAAATTCACCTTGACCTTCGGGTCGCACAATGAATAGTCATTCTTATTAAGTAGGAGGAAAAACGCCATGTACTATGTATGAATACATACATACATGCAAAGTTATATCGTTCAGTTTTGATTTTGATTGCATTTATATTACATATACCTACTACGATTCTTGTTTTATCAAGATCTATTTTTTCATTCTGGAAGGAACATGGATCGACAGAAAAGAAAAGAAAAAGAAAAAAGAATGGTTCTTTTTTTGTTCTGCCTCTCTTGATTACTTGCTTCGACTAAAAGAAAAAAAGAAGCTTGTCGATTAGCACAATAAGCCTGCTGTCACGAATATAATACATTTATAAGTATTCGTAACAAATGTTATCTATTTTTTAACCAACAAAAATATACATACATTATTCATTATAGATTATTTCTTGTTTTCTGATTCTTTGATGTTGTTTTTACTTGGTACATAATGACAGCTACTGAACAACGTACAACAGATTTATTTCAACACCCAACAACAACAGTATCATGCATATCATCAAACGTCGGTTCAATAGCAGATTTTATTCTCACTTCAGAACATTCCTCATTAAACACTAATGATGAACAAGTATTGGACAATAGTAAACAAGAAGATGTTTCAGTAAGATTTCGCTTCTTCTTTTCTCTTCAAGTTAGTAAAATTCAATGAATTAAATTTGTTCATTTTTCATCTTCTATCAAACACAAGGTGTCTGAAAATGTTAATGAATTATCTAATGAATTGAATACATCTGGTAATAAAGAAAAGTTAGGCCATCGTCGTGTTGATGAAACAGGACATGTGACATATAAACGTGTTATGGTTGATGATCTTATGAAATCATTACAAATAGGTCTTACTTATGTTATTGGAAAACATCATCAACCGCAACGTCAAGTACTCATACAGGACTTTCAGCAGATCGAATATCAAGACTTTCCACCGTAAGCAAAGTTGCCTTGTTTCTTTCCCTGCCACCGGTTATTATTTTCATATGAATGAAAGTAATCAATTGATAAGGGGCAAATGTAAAAATGAAATAAAAAGGATTCAAATCAAACAAATAGGCTATGTTCATTTTCTTCTCTGATGACGTCAATTGAAAAAATATTGTGTGCATTTTCATTGGAGCAAAACGATATTTAGTAGGTAGGGGCATGTTTAAGTGTAGACAATGATCATCTGTCGATCTTCATTTAATATGATAAAGAACACTCGGTAGCAAAAAAAGACTTTGCCTTATAAATTATTTATCAAAATATAGAAATAATTGAACATCTGCCGCAAAAGAATACTCATTTTATTCATTAGAAACTATTTGCAATATTGTTTCGTTTTTAATATTTTGTAAAGTCGTGTAAATGATATTTATATTTTCCACATGAGAAATAATATTCTATAGCGAATATTTTTTTTCTATCGGAAGCCAAGAAGAATTTTCAGAGCGTATTCTTATTATTTTGAGCTGCTATTTTCTCTGAGCATAGACGTTATGATTGAATAATTTAATTTTCGATAAAACTTCTCAGACATTCTTCAACATATATCATGAGGCAAGGAAATTGTTACTTGTTAGATCTGACATACTTTCTAAAAGGACAAGATAAATAAGTTCAAATTCGTTCAGAATTCGACTCTTCCATACTAAGCAAGTTTTTCTCTTATTGATGAAGAACGCGCTTTCGATATTTATTTCTCATGTCTGTCTTAATGTACATTTACACTACGTAGTCTTCTGATAAAACTCGAAAAGAATTCAATTTTTTATTCAACTATATTTTTTCGAGAGTCTACGATTCGTACGAATGAATTTCAATTCCCAGTCTTGTGCATATCGTTTTAAAACATTTTGCCTCAATGAAAGTTTGCTTGAATCTATAAATGATTTTGTCCCAAAGTTAGCCGAATAGAGCTCTCTACACATGTTCATAGTTGTAGGTCAAATTTTAACATAAACGATGTAAGAATTGTCCACAAAATATAAATTAATTAAATCTTAAACACTTCCTGACGGTTTCTAATTAGAACCCTAGCTCATTTTTACAATTAAAATAATTATCGAAAGCGAAGCAGATATCTACAGAATTTTTCTAGTTAGGGGCAACGATTTGCGTAGTAACATTGACACACAGTAAATGGAACAATATTGTTTTGTTTCTCGTGCCATTCCAAGATATTTTCAAAAAGGTCATTCAATAGAGAATGTTGCGCTTTCCGCTTTTACGACCGTTTCTATATTCTTGATGCTATCATTCATCAGAAATAATCTCGGAAATGAAACCTATCGCCATTTTTTTATGCATATTAAAAAAAAACATGTTTTGCAAAGTGAGGCTCAGTATAGATCACAGTTATTTTCGTAATCTCGGATATATGATTTAATTCTGCAAAAGAATACTGTGATTGTTAAGCTAAATAATCTAGATGATTATTTTTATATTGAAATAAAATAGGAAGAGAATCATCATGTACTACTGCCATAAAAGATTCTTTTCCCCTGTTTTACGTCAAGATTATTCTCGTATATACTTTATTCTCAAACACGGATTTATTAAGAGATGGAGAGCTTTAGCAGAATAATTCATTGATCGGTCGCATTGAAACTTGTTGCATCACTCTGAAGCAAAACCAAACGATAGAAAAACCGATTAAAAGTTTAAATTTTACTCTACTACGTTTTTCATTGGAGAATTTGCATAGAAAACACAACGATATTTCTGCTAATTCCTACGAACTTAGACTTTCAAACATACATAACATAACTGACATCTTTAATAATACAGATATTTGTTTTATCTCATCGATTTTATGACAGACATGTTGCTTCAGTATTCTATGATTTAATGTCGGAGAAATGTAATAACGAAGTAATCTATTGATGGGAAAGACACGTTGTTGATTTGCGATCTTCAATCGTCCATCAACAACATCTATGACGATCTCTGGCTAGTATCTATTGTGACCTGCGACGATTCCTGACTAGCGTCTGTCATTGTCTAGGATGTTCTCTGGTTAGCGTCAATTCTAATTTGCAGAAGCAACCCATTTATAAATTTCTATCTGTGTACCTCATCATCCGTTTTAGATCATGTTTCAAACGAACCCTTTACAATCTTGTTATTCATCAACAAAAGAGTAATTTCATTATATATTGATTTAGCATAGAAATAAAAAATTAGAACCGTGTGCTATTTGTATTGACGTATGTAAATGATCATTTGCACTTAGAACTTGAAATATAGTCTATTGAACGTATTCGATCACAATAACAACAAGAGGGCACCACATAGACATATTTATAAAAATGTGTAAAACTGTGTTGTATACGACCTTTGGTAGTATTTGAACATGAATCAGTCAAAAGAAAACTTCACAGATTGTTAGATGGTTTAGCGACCAATAGGAAACAGGATTGGTTTTTTTTTCTAGGGATCATCGTACTTCAGTATAATACCTAAGTTTTTACACATAGTGTTAAATATGTCTAAGCTTTATTCTAGAACATTTGATCTCATAATATGACTTTGAGGAGAATGTCATATGAAAGAAATCTCTTTCTCGTACTTTATGTAATTTGAGAAAAAGAAATCTAAATCTATTCATCTAATCAATCGATTCATTAAATTTCCTTTATTATATAGGGAAGGTTCAAAATCAACTCCTAAACATTCATATGCTGAATTTCGTTTAAAAACTTATGCACAAACAGCATTTCGTTTTTTTCGTAATGCATTTGGAGTTGATCCATCTTCATTCATGGTAAGTCTCATGTAATCAAGAAAGAAAAAGTAATGAAATATTTCATATTGGCATTACATCGTGACGTAAGATCAATAAATCGGTTAAGTTTTCTTTTCATATTCTAGTTATCCCTATGTGCTAAAGATTTACGTGATTTACCGAATCCAGGGGCAAGTGGTTCAATTTTTTATATAACAGCTGATGATGCATATATCATAAAAACAGTATCGAAGAAGGAAGCAAAATTTTTACTTAGTCTTTTACCTGGTTACTATATGAATTTAACACAAAATCCTTTTACACTTTTACCAAAATTTTTTGGACTTTTTTGCTATCAAAGTTCCAATAAAAATATACGTTTCGTTATAATGAACAATCTTGTACCAACCAATGTTAAACTACATGAAAAATATGATTTGAAAGGTTCGATTTATAAACGAAAAGCATCTGAAGAAGAACATAAACGTGAATTACCAACATTAAAAGATAATGATTTTAAATGTTTACATCCATATGGTCTAACACTGGAGCCATTTTTCTACGATCAACTAATGCAAACTATCGAAGATGATGTTCGAGTAAGTCAAAATTCTATCTCTGCAAACTATATTAGGATTAGTAAGAACTGATCATTTTAAGACTCGTAACGATTCAATAAATTCAATCGCTTAAACACGAATCTAAGTAATGAAAAACATCTGTCAGCTACCGATTTACCGAATAGCAATTTTCCATAAAAATTCCAAGAATAAAGTGATTGATTGTAGAATACATTGAGAAACAACATGAACGATCGTCGCTGCTCTGTACAGGATCTATTCTCAAAATAGTTTGAGTAAATTTTACTATTACTAGTCATAGAATAGTTTCGTTCAAGTTACTAGCGACTATTTATCTCATTTTATTACTTCGATAGAATGGTGTCACATTAAAAAGCATTGTTCTATGGTGAGCTCTTGCGACTACACACAAGAACTCGGCTTCAGACTAGTTCTCTGTTCAGAACTATAGCTCATATTAGTTTCATTGTAAATATTGGACTATTACATCAACTGCTAGGAAGTACTCTAGAGTGTAAGGTAACCGCAAGATCTTTCATGTGTTTCTTCTACTAGGAGCCCACCGAATAGTACCTTCTAATCCGAAAATAGGTTTATACAACTGAGAACGGAGAATATCGAACGTCATGTAATGTTTGCTGTGAGTAAGTTACGTTATGGCTGCTAAATTCTGAAAAAAATTGTATGGGCTTGATCAATGAAAAAAGAAATACGAACTCAAATTTTATAAATAAAATTGTTCAATGATTTGTTCTCTCGATATTCAATCTTCGATTAATTTCTTGTCTGGGATTTCTTTGGAAATGTTCTGGTTTTGATGCAAGCTTTATATAAGTTTCTGCAAAGTCTTACTCCGTATTCTATATACTTGAATCTTTGTAGACCTTTTTTTTCGCGTCACCAAAGCCTATTCGAGGTCATACTACGAAGTCAAAGGGTAGTCAACAGCTGGGTACGTTCTTCTTTGTACGCGTGAAAATAATACACTCGATAGTGTACATAATATAAATACAGGTGTCTTTCAGTACTGAAATTACCGTAAATACGTTTGATGCTCCTGCCAATAGACCTTTTAAAAAATATGTTAGCTGATGCATACAATAGTTTGCTGTGCCCTTGTTTCAAGAATATATATTCAAGCTGTTGTCAACAAAGATTTGTCTCTTTCCTAAGGACTAGTGAAATCGTTTTTTAGGTACTCGGTAGTTTTGATATAATGGATTATTCACTTCTATTGGCTGTTCATAATATAACCGAAGAAATGAAGCCATCACAAAATCTTTCACTTCTGCCATCGTTAGCATCAAAAGAATTGAAAAATGAAAACGAGACTATTTCATCAGATAATACAATTAACTCATCATCAAATACTCAAGAACAAATAGCAACAATATCAGCTGATTCTTCTGATATTGCTATGACACAATTATCTGATCTTCCAACATATATACAATACTTACGTGTAATTGAATTTATTCGTGCACAACAACAAGAACCTTCAATAATCAACACTAAACAATCAATGCCAGATACGCCTATGGATAATTTCGATACAGCAAGTATAAAAACAGTTAAACCAGAATTATCACCTCTTCTAAATACAAATGCAGACAAGCAAACTCAATCAAATGAAGATTCATCGTATGCAGGAAATGTTCTATCGCTTACTAATAGTAAAAGTCCAACAGAACATGGTAGTATATCATCACCGTTTCATTTAGCTAATGGTTTAATAGGTGGTGATGTATGGTATCATCGGCAAAATCTTTCACGCCTTGCAATGTATGTTTCGATTTTGTTCAAATTAGAAAGATCTATTTTATTGCAGTGATGAAATGAGTACTGCTGTCAGACATGTTCATATACATATAAATATATGCCTGTATACCTTTGAATATATGTATATACGATTCGACGCAAGCATTTGTCTTTGTTGAATTATTTGCAACTATTCTAAGTCAGATCTTCTCTCCTATGAGCAATAGGATAATTATTTTTAAACTTTAAAATTTTTTGATAGTCATATGACAAGAGTTGCTTTATGTAGTCATTATGATGCATATATATTTATAGCGAGAGATAGGGAGAGAGAGTGAGTTCATTAATGTCATATTGAATGCTTATTTCAATATGAAAGAAGCACAATAGAGTCTAATGTAAAAGAATAAAATCCAGTCTGCCTCTAACAATTATGAAGCAATCCTTTGATTTTGAACTAATATTACTAAAATATGAAGAGTGCAGTTTTTTCATGTTTATATTTATATACATATATTCATGTATGTAGGGCCGGTATACCAGCTGTGAACATAAACGGTGATTTACTACTCTTATATGTTGGTATCATTGATATCCTACAAAACTATCGACTTCGTAAAAAATTAGAACATGCATTCAAATCAACACTAGTGACTAGGGTATAATGAATAAAAATAGAATATTTGAAATTTAAATTCAAAATCCTTTGTTTTTTTTTCGACAGGAAGAAATATCTGTTTGCAATCCAAGTCATTATGGTGATCGTTTTGTCAGATTTCTTTCAAATAGAGTATTCCGTAAAGGTTTGTATGTACTAATTTTCGTTTTGAGAAAAGAAAAAAACATATGTATATATTACTGAACAGGTCAAATAAAAGTGAAAGAAAAGGGGAAACTGCTAAAGAATAAATATCTTCCGATGCAAAAGAGAAAAAACATGAAAACATGATTTTAATCGATAGATATCTGCTTCAAAATCCAATGATAATTATGCTGCTGTAGTGACCTTTTAATCAGGGAAAAAATCGATTACCCTCAAATTTCTTTTGTCATCCATCGTTTTACATGGGAATCATTCTACATAAAGACATACATGTCAAAAGGAAATGGCAAACAAGAATAGGAACCTATCATCCATTATTGTGTCATTACGTACATCGTATTCAATAAGAAAGCAAATTATTTTTCTTTCAATCAAAAGTTGCTGTCAAACTGTGCCATTTTGTAACAGGAGAAATTAATATCATTAAAAACGCATGACGCTAGTTTTACATTGTGTTAAAATGTAATATTGTTGTACTCTATGAAATGAGCTTCTTCTATTCTGAAGTTTTCAAAGCCTGCAGATTTTTGAAACTTACTACGATGAGTAATGTGATTTTTATAATTAAAATAAAATTATACTGTTCATAAAATGAACTTCAATTTTATTATTCTCATAGAACAAATCTCGTTGAGTTTGAAAGGATCTCGCGTGATCATAACTATATAGAAAATCCAAATGTTTCTTTTTTAGGAGGTCGAGATGGAAACACTTTACTATCTGATAGTCAGTCAAATACAGATCGGATTACTTTTCACAGTAGCAGGTAAGAATGTTAATATTATCATGTCATATTTATATCTATGAATTAAAATTGAAATTTAGATTACTAAATCCATCGTCGTCGAATCGTTCTCAATTGAGTGACGACGATTCATCGATAACAAACAATAATAATAATAATAATAATAATAATGAAGCGCATAGTATCAAATCTTGATTAATAAATTTAAAAAATCGTTCCTTTTTTTGTCATTTGTCTTTCTATGAATAACAATGATCTCTTGAATACTTGTTTCTTCTTTATTCGGAAAAAGAAAAAGCAAAACTAAGATATATACTAAATCTTGCATGAACTGTTTGTTGTTCTTTCTTGTCTTCTGAACTGTTATGCATTCAAATGTAAATTTATATTGAAATTAAAAAAAAACTAAGAGGAAGAATTAAAACATTTTGTTTAAATACATAAATGAATAAAAGAGAAATCTTTTCACAGATATTTATCAAATATAAAATGATTCTACTACGAAATGTTATCAAACCATCGATTCATATTCGTTCCGCTAGTGGGTATGTTAAGAATTATAACTCGAAAACGAAAACTAAATGCTATCAACAATTGTTATTTAGTTTATCATTTCGAATCAATGAATTAGCACGATTCAGTGATGGAAGTGCAATTGCTCAAGTGATTATATTAGGAGAAAAGGAAAAGAACGTCTATCAAATAGCCTTTTTTTTCTGTCATGTATATAGTTAAATAATACAAGTGTACTTGTTACAAGTGTTAGCAAAGCTAAAACATTATCATTAAATCAACAATCATTTTTACCATTAACTGTCTGTTTAACGAACAGAAAATACTTGAAGTATTTATATATTCATTTATTTTTTTTTTCACGATCTCAGGTTGATTATCGAGAGAAAGCAGCAGCAGCTGGTCGAATACCTACGAATTATTTAAGAAAAGAATTGGGTTTAACTGATCATGAAATTTTAACTGGAAGAATGATAGGTAATACGGATAAATATCCAAGTAGAGTTTTTATTCAAATACAGTCAACTATTTAGATCGCTCAATCAGACCTCTGTTTTTAAATGGCTATGTCTATGATACTCAAGTAAATTGCATTCTATATAAAGTTGGACAAGAGTTTAGAGCCGCAGTTTTGTTTTTAATTTTCTTCCCGATGATAATCTTTTGTACGACTCTACTTATATACTTGTGCTTTGTGGAACAGATACTTCATAAGGATTTGCAGATCTGATTACTTCAACAAAACTACTTTCGTGGTTATGCTCAAAAATATATGATAAGGTTTTTGGTATAAGATTTTACTCGATAGGAGAAGTCTTCTATCTTGAAAAAAATATATTAAATTTTCAATGAAAGAAAAAGAAAACAAAACTTCTTCGAAATTCATTGAAGTTCGACACAAGGCAAAAATAGTGAAGATGATCGAAATATGCTCTCGATGAGATTTTTTTCTCCACAAATTTTGAATCCATACTAACAATAACAATATAGCTCCGATCTTCTAGAGAACCGCATGCGAACTATTCAATTCATATTGACCGATAACTAAAAACTTTATAGAAGAATCGTTGAGCTATAAAAATATAATTTAAGATAACCGATAACTTTTACCATTGGCAGGAAAACGTAAAAATAGAGAGAGAAAGCTACTCTAAACTTTTGTCCACGATGATTTGATCATGAATACAGTATTGTTTATGAATAGGTTACATGTAATATATTGTCCGTCGATGGTATGACCGAGCCTGATGTATTATCAATTAATGCAGGTACGAAAATACTACAAATGGAATGTCGAATTTGTCGTATGGACAGTGAAAAAACTCACGGTTGCTGTTTTGTTTTTGTTATTGCTCTTACTATGAACTACGAAGAACTAAACGAGTGCATAATTAACATAAAGACGTGCTTCTCTCATTCTAAAACCACCCTTCCATCATGTAAATCCTTTTTTGATACAATTAACTTTCATCTTCATAAAAACATCTGTCTGTCACTGATACAACAGCTGTGTGGCTATCAGAAAGCTTAGTTTTCAATGAAAGAACTTTTAATTCACTTCAATTAAATCCAAAACTTTCAAAATTGGATAAACTAGTTTATAAGAGGTTTAAAAATAAAAATACTTTTGTTCATTGTTTGTCCTTGATGTGTCTATGATAAAAGTAATGAGATCTGAAAAACTATAATTAAGAAAAAATAGCTTTTAAATATTCAAGTTGAATTAATGTTGAAATAATTGAATTTCTACATAATGAAACATCGTCTGTTATTTAATAATGTTGAAACATTTCAAACATTAGACACGATTGCGATAAGAAAGCTATAGTAATAGGTACGCTTAATAATAGATGAGATTATTAGTTTTCATTAGTCTGATTTACAATAATCTGACATTCGCTAGACTTGTTTTCAAGTTTTTGAAGAATATTAACTATGATCTTCAATTATTTTTCTTCTATGATGATACGGAATTTCACGAGTTGTTGTTGTGTAAGATCTGTCTCGATTAATTGTTTCATTGTTAGTCATAGATAAATTCTATTTGAATAGCAAATTTCGATCAATTTTTAAAAGCAATCGACTGCATCGAATTATCGTTTATTCGTTCTATCGATATTAAGGACGTGTCATAACTACTGATGACACCAGTACAATGCGTGACATTAAGGAAAATCGAATAAAGGTACTCAACATGTGTATTCTAGTAGTCTAAACATGACTCTATAATTCTATCATGATTCGTCATTCTATAGTTGTTATGATCATATTGAATCGAAAGCTAATCAATTCCAATAAAACGCCGTTTAACAATATCATTACTTGTATATTCAAGTGTCATCTATGTGATATTTCTTCTTGAAAAATTAAATTTTACCGTTCCAAATATTCTTGTAAAATTAGAAGAGCTCAAAGACAGAGAACAATGTACTCAACTTGTAATTTAAATCATTTCTCTCTCGATTATTCATAGAAATACAAGGACGCTACTTTATTGTTCAACAAAGTTGAATGTTTCACGATGTAAAACTAGAATTAATCATCTTCAGCTTGATTATGATCAGCGATTGCATACACATTGATCTTTTCTATGTGCAGAAGTATTATTCCACTTCAACTTTGCCTATCATAAAAGTAAATTTTGATCTTTTGACAGAAGAGAAAATATTTCTAATTCGGCTGCATTAGAAATGAAAACCATAGAATAGAATATAAAGCCTGACAAATTACTACTAGGAGCACTGTTAAGTCAATCAATATATGCAGTTACTTTCAGGATTATTCAAATAAGAATTCTACGAGTAATATGAGTGTGTACGTAAATTCGTCGAACACTTTTATTTCAAGTAAGAATATTCAAAAATACGTTATCGTATAAATTGAATACTAACTTTATTATTTTTGTTTTTGGAAATCCATTCAAAGTCACTCATTATCATAGATTAATTAATATTCAATACAATGAAACACTTTCCAGTTCTCTATGACTCATACAAGCTATTTTGAACCATACGAAAAACTTATATTTGGATTCCTGTAGCAAATTCATTTCTAGATATTCAATAATATTTTTTGTTCTCGAAAAATAGTTTGCGTGTGATTTTTTAAAAATATGATAGTAGAAAAAAATTGAAATAGGTCTTGTGTATATAGTATTGAAAAGTACTTTATATAGAGATCGTTTACTCAAGCCTTTAGTGAAGCACTGCCATGTTACAATCAGTATTGCTAATTAGTATGTCCTACGAACAGAGAACAATAGAATTTTCTACGACACGTATTTGAATCATGATTCGTTTTAGCGTCGGCATCGTTAGCAACATCTGATATTCCTTGGAATGGACCAATTGGTGAGTTCTCAGTGTGATACAAATTTAGTAACCTGAAGGATTTCTCTTATCAGCTGCTGTCCGTATCGGTTCTATTGATGGTAAATTTATTGCAAATCCAACACGTCAACAAATGCAAAAAAGCGACCTTAATTTAGTTGTGTCAGTGAATCCCAAAGGACATCTTGGTACTCTAAAACAAAAGAAGAACAAAATAAAAACTTGAAAATAATTTTCCTTTGATTTATTCTAGTTATGATTGATGCATCGGCAAATCGTTTGGCGGACGAGAAATTTTATTCTGCGCTTGAATATAGTATTGAATGTTGTCTTCCAATCATAGAACAAATAAAAAATCTTTCAAATAAATCAAAACGTACAAATATTCAATTACAAACATTTAATAATGTTTTAGTTGAAAAAATCTCAGCATTATGTCATGATCGTCTTGTAAAAATTTTTACCGACTTTACACTTGATAAAGTAGCACGTGATACAGCAATTACAGCTGTACGTGAAAATATATCCAAGGAACTATCAAGCGTCGAAGAAATTTCTTCAAATAATCTATCTGAAACATTTTCATATGTTGTCAAAAAAATCTTTCGTCAATCAATATTTAAAAAATCACATCGATGCGATGGCCGTGCATTTGATCAGTTGCGTCCAATCAATTGTCAAGTTAATTTATACGAACCATTACATGGTTCAGCTTTATTTCAACGTGGTCAAACACAAGTATTATGTACAGTCGCCTTCGATGCACTTGATTCACAGTATCGTAATAATGATTTCGTATGGAGAACTGGTTATAAACGTAAACCATTTATTCTTCATTATGAATTTCCACCGTATGCAACAAATGAAATTGGTCGAGCCTATGGAAGAGCTGATCGAAGAGAATTAGGTCATGGTGCTTTGGCAGAAAAAGCAGTCGAACCTATTGTTCCTAATGAACTTCCATTTATGATTAGATTAACATCAGAAGTATTAGAATCGAATGGATCGTCATCTATGGCTAGTGTATGTGCTGCTAGCTTAGCACTGATGGACGCAGGTAAAATTAAATATCGATCGATATTCTACTAGTAAGAATGATCTTTAAGAGATTATTGAAAACAGAAATCTTCATAGTTAATGTATCAAACATTCTTATAAGCTATGTGATTAATATCTAATAATGTTGTTGAGAAAAAAATTTTAATATTTAATTCATAGATTTAGAAAAGTTTGTTGTGTCCAATAAAAGGTCATTCCTGAAGATATCAGATAATTTCAATGAGATGAAAAAGCTTAGAATTCAGTAATCACTCATCAAAGATAGAGCTAGAAAGTGAATTGACATCGTATAGTAAATAGGTATATCAATATTATCAATTACTTTCACGATAATAGCATAATGTGGCACGTCGATTAGAGTCACTCTGACTCAAAATAAAGATTTTTTAAAAATGTGACTCCATTTTTCAATCTTTCTCTGTGCGATTCCTACGTGTAGTTAGTTATACATTGAAGAATAAAGCATGTAAAATTTAATAGTAACAGAAGTTTCTATGATTTATCACTAGCATGTAGATTGCCCTTCAACTTCAGCTGGAATCGAAATAACGTTAAAGAATTGTGGACATAGTTTTAATGCATCGTACGAAACACTATCATATTTTATTGTTTACACAAGTAGCACCCCGAACAGCTTCGGGTACGAATAGAAAAAATTCTCTGGCTATAATTCATCCTAATGAACTGTAGAAGCTGATCCATAATGAAAGAATTAAATTGTCGATACAATTTTATATGCATAACAACAAAACTAAGCAGCTATAAATTCATAAGTGGTATCGTTGACACATAATTTGAATTATATGCAGCAGAGTCAGGAACTTAAGTAGATGAAGAATGTGTTTTTCTTGGAGAAATCAAAGACCTACCAAACTTAATCACGTGCTACAATCATATTAGTAATAATTGAATTTGATTAAAAATTGAATATTTTGGAAGACGAACATATTTTTCGACTGACAATTGTTTTTCTCTTTCTTCACATGTTAGATCTAAAACTTAGTAGCATCGTTCGAATTCGACTCTACATATACATAAGAAGTTAAAATAGTGGACATGAACTCCGTTCATTTATAATCTCCTTTGCAGTTAAAACAAACTATGAGTAAAAAAGACAAGAGGTCAAGAGACAGTCTAGTCAATTTTACATCAATTCTAACAAACTATCTTTATACAATTTAATAGGCATACAAATTCGTGAACCAGTTGCTGGTGTTGCTATTGGTCTTGTGTCGACATGTGCTAATGATGGTTCAGTGGCTGATTATCGTGTATTGACCGATATTCTTGTAAATATGTTTCTATACGAATTTCGATATTCGAACTCATTCAATTGTTTTTGTTTAATAGGGTATTGAAGATTATATGGGTGATACAGATTTTAAAGTAGCTGGTACACGAAATAGTATCACTGCATTACAAGTATCTTTCGACAAGAACTTCCCTTTTGAAACACAATTTCGTACTGTTTCTTTTTCTTTTGTTAGGCTGATATAAAAAATATGGAAGGATTGCCATTAAATATAGTTCAAGAAGCATTACGAGCAGCACGAGGTTACATAAAATCTATGTGTTCATTATATATATATCTGGACCACTATTTATTTTTTAGATGCTCGTTGCAAGATAATTGATATTATGGATAAAGCCATAAGTGAACCGCGAAAAGCTAAGAAAAAGAATACACCTGAATTAGAAACTTTAACTATTCCGAGTCATAAACGTGGTCGTTTTCTTGGTATTGGTGGTTTAAATTTAAAGAAAATTCTAACCCAAACTGGTATATTGAAAAATCATCCGTTTTATACGTCTTATCTAATTTTGTTACTATTTCTTTTGCTAAAATTAGGTGTCACAATATTACCGATTGATGAAATAACTTATTCAATATTTGCACCAAATAAAGATGCGTTAAATGAAGCAAAACAAATTATTGATAAACTACTAGAAGAAATGAAAGAACCAGAACTTGAATTCGGTGGAATTTACACTGGTAAAATTGTGGAAATACGTTCGAACGGTGTTCTCATACAATTATATCCAACGATGTCACCTATTCTATTACCCAATTCACAGCTTGACAAACGAAAAGTAACGCATACATCTTATCAAAAAAAAACTCATATAATCAATCTGATATTTACAACGTGCCATGAAAACAAACGCTTTCATAATAGTTCGATCATTCTTTGTCTTTGAAATAGAATGGGAGAAAAACTTTTGGTTCTACGTGGATAGGTCCCATGTTATCTTATGGTAACTGGGTATATTTTCAACAGATATAACTGACGATTGTACGGAACAAGAAGTTAATCATTCTTTAGCTCGCTATACACAATAACTAACTGAGAGAGTACAAATATACTTAAAATTTGTCAGTATGTTATCGAACTCGTAATTCAAGATAAAAAATTGTTAGACACTAATCCACATTTATTGAAACTATACTGAGTAATCACAAAAAAAAATGTTACATGTTTGAATGGGATGTGAGCATACCTCTAACACACCCCGACCACACCTCTTCCAACACACTCACCAGCTACAAGTTTAATCAGTTCGTCGTATAAGATAATGTTTTTCATTGAAAAATTAAGGTAATAAGTTATAATTGTTAACAGCATAAGAAAAATAAAGCAAAAAACCCAATAGAAGTTATTACTTTTCATTCAGAAAACGCGAATAAATATCCAGTAACAATGTAAAAAGAGTATCATGAATTATCATCTAACTATGAATTCACACAACATGATTCATTGCCATATAAAACAATAAAGATGGTCATTCACAGTTAAGACATTGATTAATAAGGGTTCACGAAGAAGAGTATTCGTTTTTACAAAAACAACGTCAATTTATTTTAAGAAACGTTACTCATATTGGAACTAGAATAGTATGTTCATCTTGATAGAACCAAACGACCGTTGAAAAACTTATGCAAGATAAAAAGAATGAATCGTGTTGAGTAGTGTTTCGACAATAAGCCAAAGAATGATTAATTACCTTGTCTTTATGCACTTTCGATTACATGGAAACAAGTTAGCATGTCCTAGTAGACTCAAAGATATGCATATGAAAAGAACAAATTCATGTATACTCACATTTCCTAATCATCCCTATTCGAAACTGATTGATTTCATGTGTTTTATCTTTAGTTGGACTAACTGTGATTATAGTTAATATGCATTTAATGATGAATCTCGTTTTTTATTAATCCTTAGATGATTTGTTTAGCGGTACAAAATAGATGTGAATTGTTTTGAAATACTGATAGCTTAAATTTAAAATGTGATTATGATTTTTCTCAACATTTGAAGAAGCTGATTATGACAATATTGAAAACTAGTGAAGTTTACAAATCATAAAGCTTCAATCGAATATTCTCTTTCAATTTTGATTTTCAAAGTAATGCGAATTCATATATTGTAAGAGTATGACACAGAAACATAAAAGATTTAATCTGCCTAGGTTCATTTTGAGGCAAGTCAACATCCTTAGGGTGTAGTTCCATCGAATTTTCTTTACTATCCATGATGAAAATAGTGATTTATTTCATCATAGCATTATCATCATACATCTCGTTTGTTTGAAGTCAATATAAGATTCATAAATTGAAATATATGTCCATAAGATTGTTGTGTTGACGATTGAAACAAACACCGACGCATTTCTATACGTTGATAGCCGTTCTGAGTGATTTTCAAAAATGGATACTCTCTCTCCCTCGCTATATTGTATTAATATAGAAAATTTATGTCATGAGGCAATAAAAGACAATTGATAAATATTTATCTAGATCGACCATCCAAGTGCATTAGGTTTGAATGTTGGTGATGAATTACAAGTAAAATATTTTGGCCGTGATCCTGTATCAGGTACTATGCGTCTTTCCCGAAAAATTCTACTAAATACTGGTAATGTTGGACCAATAAGAAATATGATTTCAACGGAAACCAATGAAAAGCGACCTGGTATATGGGATACTCGATCATCAAAGATATCATTATCTAATGAAACAAAGTCTATAGATAATAAAAAATAGTCAATAATTTTTTTGTGGTTTCTTTTCCAACTACGTGTATTTCTTCTGTTAAACAGAAAGTATTTGTTTCTATTCTAGATAAAATAACTCAGATTTATGCGAAACATAGTTCAATAATCAATGAAGATTCAGTTTTCTTTCGTATGAAATTTTACTAACATTTCCTTTGTTTAGTGTTTTGTTTTTTTCGTATACGTTTTCAAAGACTTTGTCCATTATTTACCTTTTTACCATAATAAAATACTCAAAAATCTATTTTTCTACTTGTACTGTTAATGTGGTGAAAAAAATATTCATTCAATCAATAATATATTTATCTGATACGATTTCTGATAGTTAAAAAGAAAAAAAGCTTTCAATATATCCAAAATATTTCACCTATTTAGTTTTGACAACGATACGATATATTTTACTAGCTATAATCAATCATTCGAATTTATTTTGTTTTCGTTTTTCTACATTTACGAATCTTGTATCGCAAAAAAATCTGGGTTTCATTCAATTCGACTTATTATCTATTGATCAATGGTTTTATAAAGATATGCTACGTCATATGATAGACAAAATCGAATGTCACCAAAAACGAAAAGCGTACTGGGGAACGTCTCCAAATGCTAAACTGTTTTTCAGTAGAAACTATGATTACACGAGGAATTCTCGCACTCGATAGAAAAGTCTAGAATAGTCTTCTATTTGAGAACTCGCTTCTTATGCTATAAAAATTCAACAAAACTTTCTGATGAAAAAGAAACTATGGCTGCTCAGAAATTTTAGTATTGAATTAAAACGTCGCGAGAACAAACATTGTCATGAGATTATCCACGATATCAAATGTCATAGATTTCAATGCTGAAAAATAGACAATGAATTTTCTGCGTGATTCATTCCAGTATGTTCTTAAATAATAGACTAAACTTTCTATAATTCAAGAATGAGGAGCAGAAAAACTCAACCCATGTAAAATTTTCTATTGCAAATCAAATGAGAGTCGTTTCGATCCATCAGTAAGTAACAACTTGAACATTTTCTCTTGATCCGTAGGACTAATTAGTTTTATTCTTGTCAAAACGAAACAGAAAAGATCCATTGTTTTTCTCATATTGAAAGAAGCCAAGTAATCGTTTGCATTTGTTCGTATTCTTCTAATTTATATGTAGATAACTTGACACAAATGAATATCCAACTTTTGATCATCGTAACTCAACTAAAGACATGCATTGTTCTTAGGAGCTACCAGAAGTCGACAAAGTTTTCGTGAAACCTAAGCACAAGTGTTTACTTAAAAATGGATGAGAGACAATATGTAACATAACATGCTGTAGAAAACAGAATTTTTTGCTTGTTTGTAAGGGTATCGACTCAAACCCACGGATTGTTCTTACACTGTGACCATACAACCTAACAGCGTTCGTACTTATTTTTTATTCGAAAATTAATAAGATAATATTTTCAAACAGTATATTTTGATACCTTAAAATGTCCTCTATGAGTTCAATTTAATTCGAAGGCAGATAGACAGAAATATAGAGATTCTTTCTGATTTGATTGGTTGGATTTCATAAGGATACATTAAATCTCAATTTGATCTATTGAAGAAATTAGTAACTTCCTAGATTCAATAGATCGAAGTAAATTTTAAGCGTCATTATTATTGTAAGTATGTAAGATTACATTTAGCTTGCTTTGTCATATATGTCATATGATCAATAAATTACTTACTGTACCGAGTGATATGACTACTTTGCAAACATAGCATGTGGTCGATAAGATGTGGCGCAATAAAAAGTTAAAATTTACTCTGACATTGTTGATTTCGTCTATGAGTCATAGTATTTTTCAATCGTCATTATTTCTACGATGCAAATTACACATACAGAACCGTTATATATTTTTACACATAGGCACACACTCAAGATTCATGCATGTTCATATTGATTTTTTAATTCATTTCATTTCCGAATATTGGCCACTAAAATGAGTTACTATAAATACTTTCAACGCCTTATTCATTTTGTTGACACTCTAATTTTAGCCATTAATTACGTAGGAAAAAAGCAATCAACTAAATCTATATCGTAAACGACCAACAAGATATGCCATGTTATTCATAACGTTTCAGTAATACGACTGACGCAAATTTTTCGAACTAGAAAATAGTGGAATCAATAAACATTTTCATTCTTTCAAACATGAATTAATAAAGCCAGAAAAGTGACGCTTATAAAATGGAACTCGCCTACACAGAGCCCGTAGACTTTCTAACAATTCAAGTGATAAACAAACATAATCAGAGAAACACGTTTTTTGTATCATTCTTGCAAGTTGCACGATCTCATCTCAATTTACACAACACGCCTCTTTTTGTTTCTCTACTACCGACCGTTGAAAAATATATTTACATGGTTCATTTTTTTGAAATCATATGATTTAATCTTCACGGTAATGCATACGAAATTTTCTATGAAAACAAGACCTATTAACATGAACTGTAAGGATAATGTTCTTCGATAGGATAGCGAAGAAGTTGAGCTTCTAATTATATGACACATTGAATACAACGACACACAAAGATGATCTGTCGACGCATGAAATATAAAGTGCACCACAATATAAATCGTACTTTCTATGCAGAAATTCTTTGCCGATATCGAGACTATTCGCATTGTCTACTTGAATATCATTGATTATTCATACACAAAGTTTAGAAACCGTCCGAAAATCATTGAATAACCTATTATAATTATTTTAAATGTCCAACTAAAAATGAACGAATGTTAGTTCGAATTCTTAGCAAATTTTTAATTATTCGATACAAAAACTATAAAAGATCGAGTTCGTCTCATATGTACTTTTTATCTTGATCATTGGATAAGAGATCGACCATCCCTCCCTCTGATCTCATTATGACGGATTAAATTATTCGTTTACTTTAAAGGCAAAATTCATTCCCTATCTGTAACTATTGCCAGTTTGCTGAGACTGCGCTTTTTACAGAGCAAATCTTAATACATGCATTCGTATATGTTGCGTCAATTGTTTCTTATTATGTTTAATTAATCAAATATTCGTAGCATTCCATAGTCTAATAGGATCGAAGTTGATATTTTCAAGACGCCCTTGTTACTGCATGACGACTAAGTTTATTTTCAAACAACTTTCAGTACGATCAAAGATAGCATAGAATGCTGAGATAATTATAACTCTATAGTCACTCTCGATACAATAACACGATAGCTATATATTTTACATAGTAGAAATCCAATTAAACTTGCATAATTAGACATGTTCTATTGTGTTCATGTGTCAGTTTCTATTGAATTTTCTTATTTTAACAAGCAAGACCGTTAAATTCCATAGAAACTTTGTATTTCTCGATTTATTTTTCAATGGTAATAGTTACGAATGCTGAATAAAATTACCTGTTGCCCTTAGTAACATAATTTCTCACATTGAATAGCAGTAGAGGACTAATAATTTTTTTTACAGCTACTCGCATTCTCGTGAGAAATATTGACTCAACGCAAATATTACAATTCATACCATTAAAATATGTATGCAAATCAATCTTAATTTTTTGAGATTAATCTAGATTGTTCTGTCACATGATGATGTTAAAATTTTATTTTTTATGCATCACTAGTACTGCTTAAATTATGACGGTCGAAGAGTAGTGCACTGAGAAAAAAAAGCAAAGACGTTGTTTGGAGTTTTCTTTTGCGTATGGGTAAATCATAAGCTTATTAATTGAATGTAAGATCGAAGTAGTGATTGAGGTATCGTATTTTTTTAAGAGAAAAAAATGAAGTAGCAATATGAAGTGTGAAATATGTAAAAGAAAGCAAACGAGGTAACAACATGAGGCAAATAAATTATTTTTCTGCGCCCCTCTTACGTCTTGCTTCATCGTGCTGTTTCATTGCTCGAGTGCATATATATCATACGTAGAGAGAAAAATCTTGTATAGTCACACATTATCACCATCGTCATCGTTTACCTCTAACATCTGATTCTTCTACGAGTAAGTATTTGGTCCATGCGAAAGAAAAATATGATCTGTACTATGATGTTATAATAAGAACCAAGAAAGAATTTTCGTTTTTTCTCCTCCGTCCCTCCTTTCTATTTGTATCGTTTTGCGTCCATTCATAACGAGAACAGATGAGATGATAAAAGCCTGAGTGATTTGGCTGTGTGATATTTGTACTTATTCTACATTAGTATATAAACATGAAAGCAATCATGTGTAGTAGAAACTTGATCGACTTGCTCTAAGCTACGATTAAAATAACTTACATAAATCATGAAATAATTTTTTAAAACAACGTATGTATTTTATTTAGATGGTTGTGTATGAGTACAGAATGATTTTTTCTTTTCATAGAGATTCTTAACTTAAGTCTTGATTTTGTTCTAAATTCTATTTGAGAATAATGATGAACAGGTTTAGATTACGAAAAGAGAGAATCTTAGTGTCTTTCTAATCGAATTATTCACATCATTTATTGCAGTAAATAATAGACACAGCACAAAAAAACGTCTCAATTCTATATTGTATTTATCGAATTGTCAAGGCTTCTGCAATATGTTGGTTGGTAGTTGTCAACAAAAGCATACATATATACATTTCAAATATTCTCTGAATGAAATTCGATGCAGACCTTTTTTACGGATCAGGTGATGTCTTAAATTTAAAGGATTTTATTGAAGCAAAAGGGTTGTGCGGGTAGAGAACACACAAACACTCGAACATTATCGCTATCAGCGTCATGCAGATAGCTACACATGTGCCTTGTAAAACAAATATTTGCGCAAAAAATTTTCGAATTTTGTATCGCTAAGAAAGACTCATTTGACTATACGAGCAATATTCAAAAATTTTGCCAGCATCACTGTAATGATAGGTAAATCGTTGAATTCGTTGTTTCTCACTTGTTCTTGACAAATAATTCGATTCTATTCGAATTTACTTCACTGATAAAATTGAAACAACCAGCGACTACGTGCGACATCTACAATTGATGACTTTCTATAATTTTTCTTTGATTATATAAAAGCAACAGCCATTTACTTTTCTAAATCAAGAATTTGAAAACATAAGTAATAATTAGAGTATTCTTTTTCAACAAGCTTATTATCTGTATTTGTTTTCTTTTTCCCTTCTTCGCCCTTGATATTCATGTATTGTATCAGCTTCGCAGTAAACAAATAAACATGTCAAAAAAAGAAGAGAATAGAGAGGCTAAAGAAAGAAAAGAATTCACTTTTTATTAAAATAACAGATCTAATGTGAGTAGTGAATAAGAAGAAAACGAAGGAAAATATTAACAAACTAATTTTTTTATCTTGTAAGGTATGAATCGTGTTCATAATGACTGTATTTTGGCAGAAAAAACAATGAATACATTTCCTAACGTCGATAAATCTGCAAAAACTTCTACTCCGCCAGCTCCAAAAAGAGCTCCTTTAACAAAAGCCTACAGTTGTTCTGATGCCACACCATCAAAATCAACTGGCGACTGTGCTTTTATCACTCCGACACAATTCGTTGAATTAGTTTTTCAAAATTCGGATTCCCAAAACATGCCTATACTTGATTGCCGTTCTCAAATAGACTTCGGTTGTGAACGCATACGTTCATCACATAATATAAACTGTCGAACAAAAATTATGGCAAGAAAATTAACTTCAAAACGTTTAGAAGATATTGAACCGAACTTATCGTTATCGCTGAATAGTTCTGACACTGTGATCCTATACGATCAATCGACAGACGTACGAGCTGAAGAGAAAATGCATTCTCTACCCATTAATCTTGTTGTACAAGCAGCACAAAAGTCAAATAAAAAGGTTCAAATCATTCAAGGTAGACGATAGAAAACAAATAAATTGAAATTTATATTTCATTAGTATAATTAATCAATAAATCTTCTTATAGGAGGCTTAGATGCTGTTAAAACAGAATATCCGGATTTGATTGAATGTCCAGCAGAATCATTGAAAGATAAATTCCAACAAGATCTCATACCCCCTCCAGCAACTCCCGATACAATCGATAAAGAAAACGTTGTCATGACAGAAATTTTACCATGTATATTTGTCGGTATGTATTTTTTGTACAAAAAAAATTATAGTGATGTGCTCGAATGTTTTAAACTTGAGAAAAATTTCATGAGATTTAATTCATAGTGATAGAACGTAAAACTACGTATGAGTAGAAACAAGAAATAAGGAATCAATTCGTTGAAGTACGCATTATTAAGTGAGTCACAATAAAAACATCGGGTATTTGAAGGTCGTAGGATAAGATAAAGAAAACTTTTATTTGCAGCCCAAGGTAACACGATATGTGGAAAAAAAAACTTAGAAAGCAAAAATAGCAGCTCAATTCGTAATAATAATCATATATTGTTTTAGGTAATACTTTTGATGCGCAAAATCGAGATCGTTTAACTCAGTATGGTATAACACATATTGTTAATTGTACGCCTGATTTACCACTTTATTGGCAAAATAACTATGAATATATGCGAATAGCTGTACTTGATTCACCATCGCAAAATATTCGTAAATATTTCGATTCTTTTATAGAATTCATCGGTTAGTTTCATTACATTTGTTGCCATATTTCAATGACAGTCTTATATCGAAATTTAGATAATGCTCTACGTTCAAAAACACATAATGTTCTTGTTCATTGTTCAGCAGGCATAAGTCGTAGTCCGACATTAGTACTTGCTTACATGATCAAAAAGAATCGTTCAACACTAGATGAAGCATTTGACGCAATGCGTAAATTACGTAAAATAGTTGATCCGAATGTCAGTTTCATAATTCAACTAAGAGAATGGGAAAAGGCTATTATAGCAACCCTACCCACAACAGCAACGACAACAACAACAGACATGAATGATGATAATTCAGGGATGAATAACAATAATAGTACAAGATCAGCATCAAATACGTACTGTGGATCAACATCAAAAAGTAAAACAGATACGAAAACATGTGCTGATTCAGCTATTATTGTTAACTAATTAGACGTATATTTACTATGTGTCTTTTTTTATCTCAAGAACAATCAACATCAGCAATAATTTTGCTGACAAAAAAAAATTAATGCAATTTTCTTGTTCTGTTTTTTGAAATTATGTAAATATTTACTGACGTTTACCAATATAAAATCGAAAAGATGTATGTCGTCTTTTCTATAAAATAACCATGTCTAAGTTTCATGTGTAATCATACGTACATTCAGATTTGAGCAACATTCGTTTCATTTTCGTCTTCCATTGTGTTGTTTATTTTTTTACAATTTTATTTTATTGTTTTTTCTCTCTGACTGAATATTGATCGATCTATTTTTGTATGTTATTGTGGTAGTGTAATGACTGAGTTAAATGCTCGTACATATACTATAAATTCTCTATAGATTTCTCGTGGCTCATTTCCGATCATGTAGATGATATTCTTTATTTTGTTGTTTGTTCTTTTTGGTGTAATCAATTATTCCTGCTCAAATAAAAATATACGATGATTGAAAGAAAAACAAGTTAGTCTGATGATTCCATCGTTTTATTACTTTTCGTTGCCTATTAAAACAAGCACGAAATCAAAGTGAAGAACCAGAATTTCTTGAGTTTGTGCAAGTAAACTTGACATAATAGAAACAAAAGCTCATACAACTATATTCTACTGATACGACTCACAAGTGATAGCTTCAAGATCATATTTCGATTCATAGATCGGTACTGAAGTCAAAAACAGAAAATGAGACTATATTCAGATGATTGCAGAGAATATTTTATAATATTATTATGATTTTATTATAAAACCTAAATAATTTTTCTACAAAGATCTATGTTGATTTACCCATAAGAAAAAAATGTTATAATACATGGAGAATTCCACCGATCATCTTTTTCTGAGAATCGTTATCTTGATCTTTCTATGTTTAAAGCTTTTGTATCTTATCATTTTCTCAATACATTAATGAATGTGATGATAGTGTTAGGTATTACTGATAAATATCCGGTTAGAAAAGTAACGACTATAATACACGAGTTATTTTATCATCGAGAATCATATTCGCTATTCGATATGTTTTGCATTTGACGACCCTAAACATATGTCACTGTTAGTCATATGCTTATTTGATTTGACAATCGAATATAGATTCAATTGCACTTTCTTAATCTGTCAATCCGTTTTTTATTCAAGAGCAGATATTGGCAAGTACATTTATGTTTAAATGTTTCAAACATAAATCTCAACAGACGAATGATCGAGATGTGAAATGGTAATGTTTCGTCATTATCATTTTTTACTGATGATTTTTAATAATAATTTTCATTCACCTTTTCATCAAATATAAATATATACATATATTTTTTAATGCATATTATACCATTTGCTTTATGTTGTTCGATGTGCTTGATTTCTCTCATTTAATGATTACAGCCAATCAACCATTATTGCATTGACAGATACATAGAGATACACAATATGCATGTTTGTTTTTCGACCATCAGAACTCGATAAAAATATGACTAAAGTGCAATTAAAATGTAGATTCTTGATATGTTTGCATCGATTGATCTTTTCTTCAGAGCGAATATTTTTCACATTGGCCGAACGACTACTCTATCCATGAAATCATTTCATGCACATCGCGGGCGAACCGTCGACAACAAAAATTCAACATAGAAACATAGGAAAAAAAGATGCTAATGAATATGACAAATATCAATTATGCTCATTTATTCAAATTTGAAGGTTTCAAAACACAACACATACAATATGAGGTTATCAGCTTCGATGGTTATGATTTATTGTCAATACAATAAATTATAATTTATATTGTAGTACGTGTAAAGCAACTGATGAATATAACTGGTCAATTCGGTTAAGTTCAATTGTATATGATAAATTTTACTTCGAAGGATAGTCGATATTGTCCAACAGAGCGTATCCATGTACGACCAACGAAAAGAAATGAGCAGCTAAATATGAGTGTCGCATGACTGTTACAACAATGTATACGCATCCTTTTTCACATGTCTAAGCGCATATTTAATATGTCTGGATTTTTCTTTTGTTTTCATGTAAACCTAAGCAGTGATGGATGACAGTTCTAATCCTACTAAGGATAGTTTTTGTTCATTCTTTCTTATTCATTCGATCATTGTTATCATCATAACAAAGTAACAGTGAAGGATAAACGGATTTCTTCTCATTGGCGCCTCGATGTTACTTGTCGTAAATCTATTGAGTTGTCATCTATCTTGCACATACGTAGAAAGAGAAAAAGGGTGAAAACGTAGGAAAAATAAGAAGCCGAACCTATTGAAACATGTAATTAGTCAAATAGCAAAATGAATACAACAAAGTTTAGTAAGCAGCGACATAGTTATATACCTTACACGACTACATTTAATCGTTGATTTAAGATTTGATAATTGTCATCGAAAATATGAGATAAGAATATTGTCGGAATTGTTATTTTTGTTTTATTTTATTTTTTCACTTCTACAATTGTAATTCTTCGGACTTGTGTTTTTGTTGTACACGATTCGCTGACATAGACTTGCTGACTAATATAATGCATGAGCTTGAGAAGAATATTGAGTATTTTACCGCCTTTTAAAATACGTTCAATAGTTGTTCATAATTGTAATTTTTTTGACAATAATTTCACACACATTTTTATGATTCTACCACAAAAATTGAGCGTTCAATCTATCAATCTACGTCTCCATCAGATATTCATTGAACTTGATTATATATTTCTGTTGACCAAATGAAAAAGTAACTGATTAGTATTTTACACCAATCGTGGTCATTTCGAATATTCACTCAGATTTATAATATTAGATGAAAACGGAAGATGAGAAGTAATGTTATGCATCGTAACATTTACTTAGCTTGTCTCTTTTTTTTTGTCAGAATAGATTGAGACAAACAAACTAGGACATGATGTTGATGTGACAACATAAAAATAGGACGAGTTGAAATTCAATTAAAGTGATTCTTATCGTGATGAGACAAACAAGAAACATAATGAGCGTAACTCGAATTGAATTTACTTATATGTTTGATCAGAATAATAGATTTCAAGTCTTGTCATTCTTGTAGAATATGTTGAGATACAAAGATCACGGTTCGACGCAGCCAACACCAAATCCTGAATATTACCATCGTCATCACCATCACCATCACTATCGTCGGTCAAAGCGAGGGTCGCCTGAATCGATTATTGATTCTAACCATGATCAATATTTAAATAGCAACAGCTTTCATCAAGCATCTTTTTCGACATCAATCATATTTTCCTCACCAAATCACTGTTCAGCTTATTTTATTCATCGAGTCGATTTGACTAATTATACGACATCGACATTGAGACAAACAGTTGACGGAGTTATATCAGGACCAAAATCAAAAGGTTAGTAAAAAAAATAGAAGAAAACGAAAGCGTAAAAATGATAAATGGATGTTTTTGTTTTTTTTCATCCAATAACAAAAAATATGCGAGGATAATATCTGTTCTAAATTATATTTTGATATTCCTATCTTGTACATTTTTCATAGGTTTGAAAGTAAAATTATCCCTACCAGATGAAGGCTTAATTATTGATAATGTACATGATCCGAATCAATCATGGATGTATAAATCATCAGAATTATTATATTTTTGGCGTGATCCTTACTATCCAAATGTCATTATCGTTATAACAGTTAATCGATCAAATTATCACTCTGATGGACCTTATTCAGCATCAATATTTCGTTTACGTGGAAATGAATCAATTCAATCATTTATTCAACGAGCACAAGAATTCTTCGCTCAACTATCAACTGCGCCTGTAGCACGCAGTCATTCAAAAATATTGGGTAAAAAATCGACTACAGTAGAGAATTGGATTGATGACAATGAAAAAAGAAATCGCAAACAAAGATCAAAACATCATTCATTGACAACTAGAAAGATAGACAGCGGATTTGTACGTTCACAAGAAACAAGTCCTATTCGTCCTATTTCACGAACTGAATTCGAACCTGAAAAAGCAACATCAAAGAATTCAGGCTTGCATCAATACAATCGCCGAACTTATAGTGAAACAACCGTATTAAATGATACATTTACGTCGAATTCCATGAAATTAGATAGCAATCATCACGACGACAATAGAGCAACGCCTTCAAATAATACTTTTTCAGGCGATATTGTTGCTGAGTTGATACGTGAATTGAGAGAGATACGAACTGAATTAGCCGAGTTAAAATCAGAGGCAAGATTTACACCAGTACGTGCAGTAAGTACGAGCCCGTTAAGTATATTTCCTGATGATATGAACGACAATATCAATTCATTACCATCGTATCCTAAATCTCGATTACTGTCGGACACTGATGTTGGAACGCAAACTGATTTTGGTTTAATCAATTATAAACTACAAGAACTACCAGAGAAAAGTAAAACATCAATCGAGAGTTCTAATAAAATTTCCACAACGACAAAGAAAAAGAAGGAAAAACCAAATACAGCAGTTGATAATAAAACGAAATCAAACAATTCAAATGATGATGATTCCGATCAAGAAGGTATATAAATTAGAGAGTATAGATACTAAGAATTTTAGATCATTTATTTAAAGAGGACGTTAATAGAACATTAGCTAGAATAAGTTCTGAACTTTTTTGGAAATTTAGACGACATAAAGCGATTCGTATAAAATATGTATTTGCTTCAACTTGAATGAAATTCGCTGTTGTACGGACGAAGGTGTAATGTTAGAATAGTCGGCTATCTTCTGACCGGTACATTACTGCAGTATAGTTGTACTACACATCCATATCACATTCTCTTCACTAGAAAATAATTTTTCCCATTTTTTAGAGCCACCAACTATCATGCCCGTTGCATAGATCAGCATATCTTGTTGAATATTTGATAACACTCTGGTTATAAAGGAGTTCTATTGTGAGATTAGATATTTTTGAATCGGATTTTTATTTGCTCGCATTAACGTATAGAGTGATATTCACAGATTTGAGTAGTTACAATCGAAAGGACGATTATACATATATCAAACACAATTTAGCTTATTATTTTCAAAACCATTTATTATACACTAGCAATCGAATAAGAAATGCGAACGTCTTCTTCAGATGATTGCTGCATCATTTGAATGAATCTTCAATCAAATCATATACTTGAGTAGTTTTGTTGTGGAGAAAAGACACATGGTTGCCATTTGTAATTTATATCATATGAATTCCAAATAGATGATTTTTGTAGATGAGCTTGAATATATATCGTTAGATATACACCGAAACAGTATCTCATGAACGATCTTTTAAGTATCTTATGTATGTACATGAGACAAAATGTTCATTGAAATTTTCCATTCCATCTATTTTCGAACTAAGTTTGCGGTTACAAATATTAGAATGTTACTAATCTTATTGATCCTCATATTATAATCACGTATGATTGTACATCAAACAATAAAATGTTAATATGACACGCACAAACATATGACGAACGCATTCTTAGACGTACTTGTGCACGGGTTTTTGACATCGTTTTAATAAGTTATCGATGATGACAACAGATATAAGTAGAAATACTTCTTTTTAAGGTTTTGATATTGTACAGTAGTATGTTTTTCCTTTCAGAATAAAATTTAATTTAAATTATAGCTATCTATCTTACAATACAAACAGTAAGAACTATACTTGAGTGATTAATGTCACGAAGGGTATTCGTCAGATCGATTAAATGCTATGCATGTTTCGTATCAGTATTAGAAAAATTCCTAATCAAGACGATATCTTCTTATCTGACATGATTATAGATATTAAAACGATTTAGGGAATGTTAACAATTGAAACTTTATATGTAAATCAAACATATAAGACGTAAGCGAGATTCAAGTCATGCAAGAATAGATTCATGGAAAGAAGTTCCTAGCATTTGGTGTGCGTTTCATAGATTAATTATCGACGTTTTCTTTTTTAATTCTAAAAATTGTTTCATTGATTTCTACAACTACAGATTAATTGATGTGTAGTTTACAATTTTTATCATATGACTAAACTGTTATCCACATTCTACATAATTAGTATTATCTTCATTTGTAGGTTAATTTTTAGATTATTGGTGAGTTGCTTAATTATTTATTACTTCTGTTTTTCGTTGTTACCTTGTGCTTCTGACATAGCTAAGAAAATTCTTATCAAAACATTTATTCATAAATCTTAGCGAATTCGTAGTCATTATTGCTGTTTCTACCATATTTAAAATGAAATAAAACATTATTGATCTAAATCGTTTCTGATGGATACGTGACTTGAGAAATGTTGCTCGTCTAACACAGTGATTACTATCCGTATAGGCTATCATTTGAACTGTATATTATTAATTCTCCTTTTAAAAATCATGAGATCATTCAAAAATACTGATCATTTCCATTTTATTGTAATACAACTGAAACGTTAACCAACAGTATACTATGAATAACCTATTAACAGGATAATGATTGGTATTTTTAAAGCGAGAAAAATTCTTTTTTTCTTCTTCTAATATGACCTTAAAGGAATACTGCTGATGCTCATACATGCGCACATCCCTAAGTCAGGTTAACAATTTTCGATAAACAAAAAAAGGGTCACTCATCAGTATAGCCACAGTTTTGCTGATGAACTATGCTCTTATTTCATCTCTGGCTAAGTAAGACAACGGATGACCATAGAATATACTGCGCAATACGAAAATTGAAGTAATACAAGTGCAATCATCGAAATCAGCTACGAACGTGTTTTAGCTTTCAAAGATTTCACTAGAAACTTTTATCTAATTCAATCTGAATTCTTTTTTTTTACAGAAAAACCATTAGTAAATTTTTCTTCGATAAATGATGCATCCAATGGAACTAATTCGTCAGCCGTTAGAAAAGACAAATGTCCACCGAAAGTATTATTAGTTAAACCACGTCCTATATTAAAAACACCTGGAAATGGTTCTCTGAACTTGAATAATTCAACATATTCTACAGAAGTCGAAAATAATTCATCGAAAACCAAGTTCAATGAAGAAGATGTATCTTCAACTTCGACAAATATACCTGCAGAGAAAGAAAATCCAAAAGTTCTTTCTAAAAAAGCTTCGTCATTATTATCAGCATCGTCTTCTTCTTCTTCTTATACTTCGACTGATAAAACTTCTTTATTGTCAATAAAAAATGGAGATGTTGTCAGTTTTCAATCATCATTGGAAAATACCATACCTCTTCCTGAACATTTTTATGAAAACATACCCTTTTTATTTCCAACCGATTCAAATCAAGGTACTCCAAATAATACACCTCTTATCAATGGCAATAATCAACAAGGAAAACTACCTCAACTTCATGTCACAATTTCTGATGATTGTAATCCTGAACTTCAAAAGCAGTATCTCTCACATTTATTCGGATCACAAAATGGAATATCATTATTACTTCCACAGCAACAAATATCAAATCTTTTTTCTTCACCCATATCAAAAGAAGATAATTCTTCAACAGCAATACAAGGTAGAGCATCCACTAATTATCAGTATACTCAACAAGTTTTCTATGCTAATCATTTAACAAATCCATTGTTTAATATTGATAAACAATTATTAGCTAATACGATCGCTAATCAGTTTGGTGTTGATCGAAACTCACCATATTTACAACAGCTTATTGCAAATCAACATTTATTTGTTACAGATAAACATACGTTTGCCAATATGGTCTGGCAAATGACACCTGAAGAAGAAAATGCTTTATGTTCATCGCCAGTAACAATTCTATCAAATAATATATATCAAAACACTAATGATACCAATAATTTAATAGCTAAATCCATATTGAAATCCAATAAAATTTCTCGTTCAACACCAAAACCACAACGTATTACTTGGGATAGTGCATTAGAGTAGTTATCATTATAACGACTATCCTTTTGTGGTATGCTTAGAAAATATTTTTGTTATATTCTTTTGGATATTTATCATTTTAATATATAATATTAATTATATGTAAAAAAAATCTCCATGTTCTCTTTTGTTTACTTCCGAATTATAATAATTATAGTTGAACGTTTGTTCAAGTATATTAATTTTGTATGTGTATCGATGAGATTCCTTGTTACGAATTACACAGTATTTCAATTAAGTTTTATGACTGAGATGCTTAAGATTCGTGTTATTTTTAAAATGTTCTAGCACGATTAGAATTAAATCATTCATATTATTCAACTATCGTCGAAGCAAAATCAATAAAATATTACATTTTTAACAATGAATCATTTAAAACTGATTGTTAGTTATATTCGAATATTCTATTTTCAAATTATATACATAATCAATCGATGTTTGAAAAAATACTGTATAAGTCGATTAATTCCTTTAGTCAGTAGTAATTATGAATCATAATTCGAAATATCATAACAATTAATCTTTCAGTAGATTATGTATAACTTCTGTTAAAAACATTTTATATTCCGTATGAAACTTCAGATCATGAGAAATTGTGCACAATTCACGTTGTAAAGTAACCTAACAGTCGAAAAATTGATCAATATTGATAAATTCGATTGATTGCTAGATAACATCCAACTGATAAATTATTTTTCACGATACATAATTTGTACTCTAGTGGAGCATATATTGGTAATCACTTTGATAAATGAATAATATCCGTTTCATATTAGATGAATCTTATGCTTCTGTTTTAATGACGATTATTAGATCGTTACATTTATCCTGGAAAAAATTGAGGAAGACATGTATTTATTAACAGTCAACGACTATTGATAATAACACTTAGCTTTGAGTATTGTTATCTTTTTGTTGATAATTATCATGTTGACTATTGACCACACACTATAATTCACATTGATTTTCAAGGATAAGAAATAGGTTTGCTTTCTTCAACCTTGAAGACAAAAGCAAACTTGTCTTGACATATATTATCTATATTATTCTGTTGTACAGCTTTAAATGGTATCTGCAATGCAATAACATGATTCATACAGACAGTGGGCAAATATTGTGTTGGTCTGTTTTTTCTTTGTTAGCAACAATAGTTGTATCAATATTCAGAAGAAACTTTCAACGTATATCATATCTTGTCATTCTAAAAACTATCTTCAAGACATGGCTTGTCTAAATTATTATCTGTATATTTGAACGTAAAAGAAACCCATGAATTCGAAATATAGTATTTTAATGGCTCCTCATTCTCATTGTAATATGTATTATCGAGGGATTTATATGCATCTTTTATGTCAAAAGTCAGTCATTGTTTAGAATAACAATTAATCGTCAAAATTTAAGGTATGTTCAGGGTGTGAAGATATCTGTGAACAATCTAGATTCAATCATACATAATCTATGCGAAAGCGCTAGTAATGAAATGAGGCTGTTTTCGATATCGACCATAGTTGAAAATTCTATTGTTCAGATAAATCTTTCGGTCAGTTACTATTCATAAGTATCCCGGATAATTATTCAACAGAACGAATAGGATTCGTTTAATATGGATGTGTCTTGATTACATTTGTCATACGGAAAGGATTCTACACTATCACAATATTCATAGAAATCTATTTGACTTGTTTGGCGCTCTTGTCACTCATATTCACAGAATAGTTGCTGTTTCGTTACATACAATTATGTTTTCTATGATCTAATGCTTGATGCGATTGTAATAGGTAAACTATTTAAAACAACAGAATAATGAAATTGAATATATACATTTACCATTGAAATTTCATATTTTTTCTCTTTACATTTGTACGAAGATAATGGTACAGGTACGTGCAAATCAGGTTTTAGTGGTGAAGATCTACCTCGAGCTATATTTCCGGCTATTGTTGGTCGACCGAAACATCAAAGTGTTATGTTGGGTATGAACTATAGAGATTTTTATGTTGGTGATGAAGCTCAAGGTCGTCGTGGCATACTTTCACTTCAATATCCGATTGAACATGGCATTATTATGAATTGGGATAATATGGAAAAAATTTGGCAGCATTTATTCTTTCATGAGTTGAATGTTTCACCTGAAGAGCATCCATGTTTAATAACTGAAGCACCACTTAATCCAAAAATAAATCGAGAAAAAATTACTCAAGTACGATGAGAATAACTTAAGACAAAACGAAATGAAGTCATCTGACAGTATTGATTCTAGATCATGTTTGAATCTTTCAATATACCGGCTATTTATATTGCTATTCAAGCTATTCTATCTCTTTATTCGTCTGGTCGAACAACTGGTATTATTTTTCATTATCAAAACTCTGATGAGTGTATTGAAAACTACTGAGTATCCATATTGTGGTTAACAAAGTAGATATTCGGCGAAAAAATTAAAAATGTTTTTCTCAGCTGACACTAACATGACTAAATTTCTTATTGATTAGGAATTATTTGATGAAACCAAGTTGCATTATTCCCCTTTTATTCAAATTATTCGAAATGTGTCAGCAGTAAAGATTAAACGTCTTCTTTTTACTGTGAAATGAAAACATAAGTCAAACAAAAACTTTTTATATCAATAAAGCCTGCTGTTTTGCTTTCAATTCATCGAACAAAAGAATTTCCACTTTTACATATTATCATTTCGAGAAATTACATACTTTATTATCAGTTCATTTTTGATAAAGCATACATTCATTCCATTTAACTTGTACATTTCTTCAAGAAGTCTTAAATCGGCTGGCACTTTCTAAGAAACATTCGTTGATTTATTACATATAACTATTGTGTTAGTGGAAACATTTCAAGACTGATTTCTGAGCCGTCAACATCCTGAGCACCTTTCTGGGTACATTTATTGATAACTCGCACTTCATATTTACAATCAGCTAAAAGCACTGCCTCTTCTTATCTATAATTTAGAAGATCTTTCCGAAGAACCTTTTTCAAGCACATGTCCTCAATAGTAAGCAGAAAACTGCGTTCTGTAAAAACTATTTGGACTACAGGTAGTACGACACTGCAGTAAAATGAAGCAACTAGAATAGTATTGTGATGCTGGTACGTGAAGTCTAGTGTATACTTCCATCCTTTAATCGCACAGTAAGATGTACATAAATACGTGTTTGTATTCGTGCTCGCAAAGATATTCTACAACTTCAGAATGTTAGATTTACAAAATGCATCTCAATCCTCAATTGGCTCCCTTATTTATAGATTTATTAGTTCCTGTGGACACTTTATAAGTATTTATATACACTGAGACCATTCTCTAGAAGATCCTCGAAAGAAATTCTAGAAAATTCTACAGTATTTACCGTAAGAGGGTATCCTATTGATAACTAACTCAATAAACATGTAACTGAAATATAATACATTGATTAGACAAAGAAAAAGCGATTGCTGAATTACATGAATCCATTGTGCTCTATTTATTAGGTATTGTTCTTGATTCGGGTGATGGGGTAACGCATTGTGTACCCATCTATGAAGGATATTCACTTCCACATGCAATCGTTCGTCTTGATTTCGCTGGTCGAGACATAACGAATTTTCTCATCCAACTTTTGATGAAACGTGGTTATGGTTTTACAACATCGGCTGAACGTGAAATTGCTCGAGATATGAAAGAAAAGTTATGCTATGTTGCATTCGACTACGAAAAAGAAAAAAAAACCAGTATTAAAACGAATATAACCGAACGTACCTATGAACTACCGGACGGACAAATTATTCGTATTGGTTCTGAACGTTTTCGTGCACCAGAAATTTTATTTAAACCATCTATTGTTGGCTTAGAAATACGTGGAATTCATGAAACAACCTATTCATCAATAATGAATTGTGATGTTGACATACGTCGCGAACTGCTTAACAATATTGTTCTATCGGGTGGTTCAACTCTATTCTTAAACATTCATGAACGATTACAGAATGAAATCGTTCGAATGACTCCAACATCTGTTAAAATAAAAATAATTGCACCACCACAAAGAAAATATTCTGTTTGGATTGGTGGTAGTATCCTATCTACTCTATCTACTTTTCAACATCTATGGCTAACGAAACAAGATTATGATGAATGTGGACCCACTATTGTTCATCGCCGTTGTTTTTAATGTTGACATAGAGAAATAAGATGTTTTACTTCGTTCTTTTTAATTTATTTGTTGCTATATGTATTTTTTATAATATTAAATTCATAAAGTTTTATCGTAAGATGACGAATGATTTTGAATTCATCGAATTTTCTGAGAAAAATCTAAATCAATATAGGTCATTAATTTCACGGCAACTTTTTCAATACCTATTCTTATAATATAGAAATTGTTATGCATCTATCTCATGTCGACGATCAAAAACATCAATCTTAATCTATCATAAACACATGTAACAAAAATATGAAAAGAATATAGTCGTACTTACAGTGTGTTTGAATTATTTGAGCATAAAATTGGTGGGAATATATGCACATGGGTTTTGTTGGAAGTGGTACAAGATCAGAAGAGTTCTTACTTTAGTGTAGTTATCGAATATTCACTGTTACTCTTCTCTAATTTTAATGATTCATGTTGCAAGAGAAAAGTTTTGTTTTCCATTAGTATCATAACAATTTGTCATGAACATATCTATGCAGTATGCATGATTTGTGTTTCTATTATGATTTAGTTATTTTAATACCCATCAGTGTGAGAAATGAACAAGATCAGAGTCTCGTGTGTCTCTCGAATAATCAATAACAAAGAGAAAATGAATAAATTTCAATGAAGTAAGGCCCGTAAATGAATTGAAATAGATGTTTGAAGAGTTCGTCCAATAAAAAATCGTCTCATTCCAGTTCACTCACATATTGAGCAGCTTGTAGAATGTCGATATAGAAGATAATCGGTGAATACTCGATTCTATGAATATATCGTATACATTTATATGCATTCATATTGCTCATCTCTTATCAATTATCTAGCAGAGATGTGCCGGTCTCGTTAACGAGTTGTTGAGCGAAAATGAAGAGAAAAAAAACGTTTTATTATCATGTGTCAAATTTAGCAAATATGACAACAATTTAAATCGTCAGTATCTTTTAATGAAATCGAAAGACATCTGATCTATGTCTACTACGATTGAATGGTGAATCTGTTCATATGTCGTGTTTCATGCTGAATTCGACTGCTTTTTTTCGAAGCATGAGTATGGCCTATCCTTCTTATCGTAGAAAGAAAAATCGACTTCGAATTGTTTTGATCGATCGAAATTCTTATTTTATTTAATCAATACAATTCAAATTAATTGCTTATTAATTGTTTTGTTGATATCAATATTGAATGTTCGTTGTCTGTCTGGTCACTTAGATTCTCTTCGATGAGACAATTTAAGTGACAAAAATAAAACGTTGAACGATGGTAGACGATAAAGATTTAACGTTTTATTTGTTTCGTTTGAAATTAAACTGAATCTCTGGAAAAGGACACGGCACGACAACAAAAGAGATTTTTTTTTCTTTGTTCTTTTATTTCAAGTTTACAATTGATAAAAGTGATGCTCGAAGAAGAATTATATACATGTAAACAATCGATAATAACATTTAAAGAAGCCTTAGTTATTCAAACAAATTAATTTGAACCGATATTAGAAGAAAATGTCAATACTGATCGAGTTCAATCACATTCACGCTGTGTTTAACCAATATAAATCTGCTCGTTTAGTTAAGTCTATAATTCAGTTTCTCTTTTATGATTAGTATTTGAAATCGAGCATGGAGCTGATCGCAAAATGTTTCAAGATATGCTGAAAACGATATTGAAAGAGAAATGTTCAACGAACTTTGAAAGATTCATTTTTTTTGACTATTTTCATTGTTCATTAACGATGAAGATCTGCCACGGAATATTTGATCGTTGGCATCCATCTTTTCTCTTCAATAGGTTTATTTCAAAAATTTGAATATCTCAGTAACTAAATTGTATTATTGTTTATTCGAATTGAACTGAAGAACTTTGTTCGTTATAATTTAAATTCGATATTACATTAAAATGGATAAGATCGATGAAAGTGAATTTTATATGAAAGAACTGAGCTTTTCTAATCCATCATGTCATCAAATATTTTACATCGGTTAATTAATAAATGATGCTCGGCCACAATTAAAATTCGCAAAACTTAATTATAATGATACTTTAGAAATCAACACTTTGTCATTTTCCAACATTAGTTTAGTTAACAAAACTTTTAATTGAGATAGCGAAATTTTTTGATTAACTGAAAAGTATGTAAAAAAATATCATTTCTATTCAAACATCGAATTGTCAATCTTGGAAACAGACACGAAAATTCGATAAACGATCGTACGAAAGTTTTACCATAACATCTAGTTATTTAAACTCATTTACTAACATTGATTTATCTATCAACTTGCAGACAAGAACTTTAAAAGTTTAGTTTTCAAGATTTAACGTATTTTACTGCGCATGATATTGCTAAAAAAATCCTACATTGTAAAATCCAGCTAATTTCCAGTGAGTTATACATATATTATCGCCACAACTTTTTTCATTTTCTTTTTTTGTTTATGATTTGTATAAAAGTTTTTGCCATAACTAGATACTTACAGATGTTATTACATAGTATTATCATATCGATTCGATGATATCTTCTCTTTTCTGTTTCCGTACAAATCAAAACAATCCCCCTTAGCTTTTCGTAAAGGATGACTTTATTTAGAATGACGATACATGATTGATATCGTTCTTCAGACTAAATATTCTGAAATTGATCAAAAATAAGCAAACGTTTGGTGACATTATTTCGCTCCCATCCGCACACTATCTTCGATCACAAGTGGAAGTTGCTACGTAACGATACTTACAGGGGTCTTTTATCATAAATTGATAACAGCAATGGACCATTTTATGAATGTATTTTACCGGATCGTAGATCTTTAGGTGATATCGCTCGTTAAACTGTCTGAAAATCAAGTATCCGACTGTTTATGATGGTAGTATTGCGCATGTTTAAAGACCAGGAAGACCATATATTACAATCGATGGCGATTGTTTTTATCTGGACTAGTTGACTAAAAGAATGACTTATGATCCATGTTTGATCACCTTTATATCTTTTCTAGGCATTTGTGATATCATAAACGTCAGAATACGATTGCTGACATTTTCTGTAATAACCGAAAGTAATTATTTCGATATTTTACGATCATAGTCTCTTGTGATTCCTTTACCTGCGTATAGATTTGTGTATCTCAACAGCTTTTGTTAATTTTTAAAACAACCACTTCTTGTTCTTTTTACTCCTCCTCAAGCATTGTAGACACATAATTTTCTACAAGACATTCAGATTTTGCTAAAAAGTACATCTGCCAAACATTATTGAATTCGACAATATGTGTCTAGATCAATTCATCATTATACTACATGATCTTACTCTTATGTCGAAGGATCATGATTCTGAAAAAAGAGAGACTTGGGGATGATTTCTTTTGTAAAAAACAGTACCAATCTAGATAATTCAATTATGTATTATATATCCATGACAAAAATAAACTCATGAATAGACATAATTTGCCATGCTTTGCAAGATACTTGAGAAATAATCGATCTATATCTGTATAATTGTAGCCATCGTTTCAATATTTTTATAAAACAAATCAACATGATAAGATCTTCTAAAAAGTATACAGTACTACTATGCATGTTCTCTTTTCAATTACAATAGATAACTGCATGTTTCTGTACATATATATAACATGCCAAATGAATTACATGAACCTGAATTCTTCTTGAGTAATTTCATTCATTAATAATCATGTCATCCCGCCTTCCGTTCATAAATTTACTATTGACAGGCGCAGTCATTCTTCGTACAACAAAATCAAACCCATCGTGCACATGTGGCACATTTCATTATTTTCCAATCCGAGTAGTTTGTATTCTATGAGTGACATGGTATTTTAGTCAATCATCCGTTCTTCATCAAAGAAAACTATGAGCAACTGATCTATGTTCTAGAATACGCTTACTCCAAAGAATCTGGTCGTCGAGATCGAAATCACAGAAGCAAAAGTTGGGTCAAGTTTTAGATCGTACGATTTTGGAATCTAAAACTAGTCGAAAAAACAGTTTACCGAGTAGAATCCTTATGGTTAGCCTATTCAATGACATTTTTAAGGATTCTATTATTTTTTGCTGGAACTTGTAAAAGATTCATAAAATGGTATCCATTCAATGAATTCGTCAGGATGTTCCTATTTATTTTTTTACAAAGTGAATATGATTGATGTCGAGTAGAATAAGTAAATAAAGATTTTCTAAGTTTTCAGAATGAATAAGAAAAGACAGGTCTCTGATTATATTCGAACAACATATCAAGAATAGGTTACCAGTGAATAGATTTCAGGTGTTCTGATAATGACTTGTTGAAAACAGCAAAACGTGTCATACCTACAGAAATCGTAGATTGCCTTGTAAGTTACAACACATGCGACGTGTGCCATGTTATATTATTGAAGAAATTTGACACTGCTATGTCTACTTATGTAAAACGAAAAGAATACGCAAACAACAGAATGCAAGAAAAGTAAAATAATACCATCTTTCAAAAGAAATAAGAGAGCTATTAGACAAAAAGAGTGTAATCGATATTGCGTATACAGTATAATCTTGAATAAAAAAACGAACCATCATTCATATTTTCAAGATTGCTGTTGCTAGTATATTTTGACGATAGTACATAACTTGTCGAGATGCCTCGAAAACAATATTATGGCAATGGTAAATTCTTTTGCATCTTTGACATACGATCGAATAAATAGAAACGGTGGAGATAAATATAAAATTGAAACCGGTGCCTGTCGATGTTTTTGACGAGTCCATGAGGTTTTAATCGTGACTCTTTCACAGCCACTATCACTACTATATAGATGATTCGTACTTATCATAGAATCTTACTTGATTCGACAGTAATATAATCGTTGAGTCCGATCCGTATACTCTCCTGACAATATGAGGAAAACAAGTTGATTTGCTAGTGAATGATGCGAATTTCTCTGATTATCATTTTTTTCATTTGCGCTGACATTAGCTCATTCTTGTATAATGAAATCGATTTCATGTTATATGTCGACCAACCTACTAGCAAGATAGATATACAAGCAAAAAGAAGACGATCATAGAATACTTAGATACAGAACTCTTGATTGTTTCTCAGATGATTGTATTCTCTTATCTTGTTGTTTTAGTTTGCCACTCGAAAAATTACAAACAGATTGTCAGTTATTTACATCACACACCATGTCACAAAATACCAGTCAAGTTCGAATACAAATAGTCAAGTTTCGTGATCAAATTGTTGAAATGCAAACCATTAATATTCAAGGTATCGAATGTCTTCGCCTAGAAGATGTCAAGCAAAGATTTCCAAATGTTAATGTCTTGTGTATAGATAATGCTCAACAGAAATTCGTTCACGATGAACAAGGAAACAATTTAGAACCCTTACGTATTATTGCGAATGCTGACAAAATGGTCGAAGGTTTGGAGCCAACGAGAATCTTCAGTCTTGATTCTAATGCTCAGCTAGATCGAATCGAAAATAAAATCGATCGTATGGACGCCAATCTGCAAAAGATCTTATGTTAAGTAAGGCATGTGATGAGACAGATGTATCAGTTGCATGAATTTACTACGCCGCACTATTTTTTCATCTTACCCATGAAACATTCGAACATCGACTTCTTCAATAATGTACGTAACCGGTTTCAAATCCGTTATAAACTCTACTTTCTATGCGAATGTTCAGACGAACCCAATGAAATGCATATCGCTCCTCACGATGGTTATTTAATTAAAAAACCAGCAAACTTTATTATGAGATATGGATCGTATTTAAGAACAACTTTAAATATTGTTAAACTAATGCTACGGATCGGCGGCGTTATTACTCCACGAATAGCAGCTGAATCGGAAATGGTTAGCAATGGTTTATTGATGAAATTTAACACAATACCATGTAGCGAAAGTGTAGAAAAGCTAGTAGATTCTGTTCATACATTAATCAAAACATTAGATTACGAATGTACTGATTCATATTCTCTAGGGACAAGTCAAGAAAAATCGAAGAAAGCTCCACTTCAAGGCCCTGACTTGCGAGAACTTGAAACATATCTTGAACTTGTTGACAATAAGCGTAGTCTAGGAAACTTATATCGAGTAGTCACCAATGAGGGTCATGTTCGTTGGGTGTGCCTTCGACATTATGATGATGTTAGTTTCAGCAATAAAATAACTAAATATATTGAAGACTTTGTGACTATGGGAGGTCAATTTGATAAAAAGAACAAAGAAGCAGTTGTAAGTCAAACGAATATTACTAGTGAAAATGTTCAAGTGCTATGTGAAGCTCTTAAAAAAGGTTTTAACATTGTGAAGATAACATTTGAAGATTGTTCGATCTATAGTGACGATCTTGACACATTACTCGATGTCATCCTTAACCTGTCTTCAATCCGTTGTCTTTCTATGGTCACTGTTCGTGTTCGGACTGCTCTCCGAACGTTGAAGTACATCTGCAAATACATGTTCATCGAGTTCAATAATCAATCGTTGAAAGTTCGTTTCAACGACACTTATCAAGATGAAAATACACTGATGTTGACGAGAATTTTATTGCAAAATAAAATACATAAAAAATTGGACCTTTCCGCACATGATTTTCTCTGGCATGAACGAGATCTTCGGCGATGCCTTGAAGCTAGCAGAATGATGACAGAATTAACCGTTGAGTATTGCAACAATATCGATCTTCTCGATACTATATTGAATTTGAAGAAAACTCCACTGCATAAACTAAAATTAACCCAATCACTGAGTGTTCCCACAACGTTAAGTTATTTGTGTGAAATTTTAAAGAAAAATAAAACACTTGTTGAAATCGATCTGATGGACGAAACTGGTTTTGAACAAGAAACATTTATCGTTAATCTTTTCGACACTTTAAAAGATCATAAATCAATCAAATATCTTAACTAGGGGTGACGCTTTATTTTTATTTTCCTTTAAAATAAAGGATAAAGATAAATGATTAATTTATCTTTATTTTTTA
>OENT01000677.1:3462-32205 GCA_900239685.1 Rotaria macrura
ACCCCCACACCCACACCCACACCCACACCCACACCCACACCCTCGGTAAAATTCACCACCCAACATTACATAACGGTTTCATCCAATGCTATGCTCTATTACCGAAATAGTTTTGTATCACTATACAATGCAAAAACACATTCACTCGCTACAAAAAGCAATGACTTCTCTACAAATTGGCAACAAAGATGTGAGATACTCGCTATAGGAAAATTTTATTGCTTCAGCCCCCACTTAAGTCAAGACCGAAAGAGGATCAATACATGGATGAATTTCCCGGTCTGCTACGGGAAAACGAGATCACACGTAAAAAGAAATAAATCCTATTTACTTTTTACTGAATAATACTTGAAAATGATGAGAATAGGGAGAGAGAAAATACAACAACAGTTGAATCACTGGTAAAGATAGGGGAAGAGAGAAGAAGAAAGAACGATGAAGGAAAGAAAAGATGAAAGACCGGATAACTAACTGATCGATAGCAGATCACGTACAAGACTGACTACCCAAAGAGAAAACGAAAACATATAACAACAAGAGGAGGAAAGGAAAAAAATACTGACCATTGGAATGATATATGAGAAAGTCCAATGGATAATCAGTGACTAGTTGGCGATAATAGAGCGAGCTCTATTGACGCTAACAGAAGCCGACAAAAAATCGTCACCTCTGCGATCTTGCATCAGATCATACTCTATTTTCCTCGAAAGATCTTACACTCACTTTATTCGTATTAAAAACTTAATTGATATTTTGAGAAGATAATTAATTTTATTGAAATATTACTGTGGTATACCATGCGTAACAGAATCATTCAGGAATCTTCTAATGCGATCGTACGTAAGAAGTCCGAGACGACGATTTTGAGTAAGTTTTTTCATCGGATCTTATAAGGTCAGCGTTACATCCTGCCATCTATGTACTTAGATATAACTCTTTCGTGTCTGTGATTGTCTTTTTCTTTTCGTTGTTACCTTGTTGTTATATAATTTTATGAAGAAGAAATAAAACGATGGTTATGCTTTAACTTGAACGAACTCGAACGTCCTTAAGATTAAGTGCAATTTAAAGCATAACAGTCAGATATGATCAGACATAAGATCATTGTAAGAACTTGCCATCCGCTTGTTCGACTTGAGTGAGTCAAAAGCCTACGTCAGATTCCATAAAAATCCTATAGTAACAAACACTGAGGGTCCGAGGTTCATTTTGTTTCCAGGAATCAGATCCGATTACGTCGGTTTGATAGAAATCTTATACAATCCTATCAGATTCCGATAAGAATTCTATCGAATCAGATTATCGGAATAAATCTCTTGGGTATTATATTACTTTCTATTTTTAACTCATTTTATTATGAAACACATAGATTTTTAAAATATAAAGAAAATAAATGATTTTGTATTATTTTCAACTAAAATGAAAGTTACGAATGCTAGAGAGAGCAAAATATTTAGAAGAAAAGTGGGTGCGTTACCCCAACACGAGTAGCATCCTTTCTGAACAACTCCGTAACTTTCAAAACTAAGTTTGCATACAGAGAGCCCTAACCGTCTTCTTTAAATTACAATATAGCTTTTTATTCACAATTCAAGTATTCGCAGAAATTTCACACGTTCTAACAACACCCACATCAACGAGAGCCTTTTTTGTGAGTGCGTTACTCGCATGTATGTTTAGTATAAAAACGAAACTACAAAGCCGATTAGCATGAAACTTATACGAGCTGCAGTGCATCTGATGCACTGCATCATAACATACATATACTCTCAAAGTTTCAAGGCTCTAAGCTTCGTTGTTGCTAAAACAATCAGCCCGAAAATTGGGAAAACGTAAGCGCATTACCTACAGTCAAGCTCTGGTATTATTAGCGTTTTGTTAAAAGATCAAGACTATGCGATGCGAATGATGTAGAAGAAACGAAACTCATCAAGTAATTTTGATTTTTAAGGAAAACGGGAATTCATGAGATGAAAGTGATTGTAAAATAATAAAAGTACTCACGCATACCACAAAACGCTACAAACGCTGTTTTCTCGGATTGAAGTTAAAAATGAAAGAAATTCATGCATTAAAACTCGTCTAAGTCACTAATTTAAGAATTTAAAGCGCGAGAACAATAAATGTTTTACTACGGACACGTTTTTACTGATTTAGTGAAAATAATTGATCTTTGAGTACGTTAAAACGAGCGCAATCAATAGATTTGACGATCGGATGCGTTTTAACATGAACTAAATGTCTGTTGTCACGCGTTGACATGAAATGAATTTTGAGGATTGTCTTTTGATATAACTCATTTACATAATATATTCTCCAAAGACAGGTACATTTAGATTGAAGCACACGAGTATGACTCTATCAAATCTGAGTGTTCCCAATGCGAATAAATACTTAGTAGAAGCAGATTTTGGAACAGGGAGATATTTAACACTAGCTCCAAGTTGAAACGCAATTTTTTATATGGTTTTGCATGATCATCTATCCATGAAGTACCTACTATGGCTGTTTATCTTATTTTTAATCTAGTTTTTTCTGATGTTTACATCCACGAGTAAATATGTATACTTGTATTCGGATTCGATTAGGAATAGTTGCAGCTGTAGAAACTTCATTTTGAAAAATCATATCAAATACACTTCTTTCCAATTAAGAACGGCATTCTTGTCTGAACTCGAATTCATCATTCTCACGTACAAGAAATCTGATGAGTTTCTATTGTCTATAAGTAAAAATCGGCTAAACTGGTACTACTTTAATGAGTTTTCTAATTAAAATAATGACTCAAATCAATTAAACTATCGAAAAATCGGTTTTCACAGTGGTGACTCTTAAAATCATCCATCTCGTACTTTAAGTTGAAAACTCGTTTGATTTTGTTTTTCCCAACTTCTCTCCTTGAAAAGCAATAACTAAAATACTAGATCAACCTCTGATACATATCATTCTTCGAGATCCTATCTCCTTTCTACATCCATTTATGTACAAAAAGAGATTAGTTATATAAGAATCGATCCATCAGTTTCAATCAATTAAAACTGCTCCTGATAGATTAAAATTCAAATAATGTCACTAATAGTCTTATTAAAATTGATATGGACACAATATTATTCAAAATATACAACTCCTGCACGAATGTAAGAAACAGCGCGATGAACACATGCTACAGGTTACAATTGAAGCTCCAATTGAAAACAACATAGATCCCATATTACTTCCGAGCAATCACACAGAACATTACGATAATGATAAAGATAGCGTCGAAGTATTATTTCAGGTGCTCACTTTCCTGAATGAAGCACAATGCCAGCGTATTTTGATCCATTAAGTACTCGTGAGAAGCGTTATATACACGATGCATTACAATCAATTGATAATAGTGATAGATTTATGATGCTCAGAAGTGAGTGCGCTTCATCTTTGGCATAGAATTTAAGTTCCTCTTGTAAGCTGTCAGAATGTATCAAACAGAGCTCTTCATGATACAGTGGTCGATGAAAATGCATTTGTGAAATGCTCCTCACGTCAGAAAACAACGAATCAGCTGTGGAAACACGAACTTGAAAAAAAAAGGGATGCGGCAAGAACTCATATAATCACGAGTGGAGATGAACTATCAGATTCAAACGACGAAATGGAAACAGAATTTGTGACTACAATACAATCAACCACTCAATTAAAAATGCAAGGACATGTCATACCATTTGTATCTACTATTAAAAGGGCATCCTTGGTGATGCAGCTAGACGCCGCCAACGAATTTACTTTGAATGATGAACAAAAGTCTGCTTTTATGATTATTACTAGTCATCTTGATGAGGACAGTCGATTTCGTATAGGTATGTCATATGACTTTCCACGCATGATTTCAAATTATTGTTTTTATAGATAATGAAGATAATCAGTTGCTTATGTGTGTACCTGGATGTGGTGGCACTGGGAAATCACAATTAATTAGAGCTATTACCAAATATTTCGAAATAACAAAACGACTCAAAATGCTCCGCAAATTGGCACCGACGTCGATTGCAGCCGCAGAGATAGATGGGTTAACCATCCATTCATTTCGAAGAGAGAGTCATAAAGCTCCTAAAAGAAAACGGTTGAGAACATTCAAACCGGCGGACATGAAATTAGAAACTCAGTGGCGAAATATGAAGTATATAATAATTGATGAGATGAGTATGGTTGGTCTGAATTTACTCGCTAAACTTGATCGAATAGTAAAAACAGCGAAACACGTCAAAACAGAAGTTCCATTTGGTGGTGTTAACGTTATTTTCTTGGGGGGCTATTTACAATATTCTCCAGTGCTGGACAAGCCTCTTTACGCGAATTGCAAGACGTCACCACAGCCGACTGAACGCGATATTGAAATGCAATGCGCTCAAAAAATCGTGTCACAGATTAACTGTGCTGTTGAGCTAGTCCAGCAAATAAGAACAGAAGATACTCAATATTTGGAACTGCTAAATCGGCTAAGAAAAGGAAAAACAACCATAGAAGACAATCCGTTGCTTTTTACACGTGTTATCGGAAATCCATTTTTATTATTGTCTTTGAAAGAAGTACCGTGGAACGAAGTGAGTTATGCAAGACTTCTTTTCATCTTACGAGGTCGTTTTAAATAGGCCCCAATATTGGTATTCCGCAATGCACTTCGAAGTCAAATCAATAATCGTGCTGTTCTGAACAGAACTATTGAGCTGGGTCTTCGACCAGTGGTACGTGTAGCTCAAGATTATGTCACAGAAAAACTTATCGATCGATCCATAATTACGTGAAACACTTCTCGAATTGCCCGATAATAAAACGGAACATCTTCCTGGATACCTACCACTTGTGCCAGGAGTGCCAATTTTGCTCACGGAAAACATAGCCACTGAACTTGGTCTCTCTAATGGTACAAAGGGTATATTTCGGCAGCTTGTCTGTGACAACTGTTCTAGAATTTTCAACATCGAAGACAACATTTTTCCAAAAAACACTAAATTCATCACACAGTCGACATATGCATTAGTGGAATTTCCAAATTTCCAAATTGACTCTTCACTAGCTACATTAAAGCCAAAACTGATTCCTATTTTTGTTAGCTAGTAAACGTTTTTTTTTCAATCTTAATGAGCTATTTCAAACATTCACTTCAAGAGCTGCAAAGGCTACCAATAAATCAAGAAAAATTACGATTAAACGTAGGGCTCGTCCATTGGTACCCGCATACAGTATGACAACCCACAAAAGCGAAGGGCTAATATTAAGTAATATTATTGTTGATCTTGTTCTGCCTCCTGGTCCAGTAGAATTGGCATCCATCTATGTTCCTTTATCTCGTGTGAAACGTCTTCAAGATCTAGTTATTCTTTGCCCCTTTGAACAAGAAGTATTGCAACTGAAACCATCAAAAGAACAACGTGAAGAACTAAAAAGATTGGACTTAATCGTGAAAAAAACTCGCGAACTGTATCCCTGGCATCCTCACAATTTTTTATCACTTGTTTGTTTTTACTCACACGAATCTGTTTTCTTAAAATTCGTGGTAACCTTTCAATTTCGTGGTTCTTAACTATGTTCTATGAATCGATTTCGGACTGTCTTGTATTGGTTTACAATAATTACTTATTTATAACTTGAATCAAATAATTCGCAAAATGGCAATAAAAATCATACGTTTTAAGGTTTCATTATTTTACATTTGCTTCCATATTTGTACTATTGAAGATTCGGCAACTTTGACTACTATAGTAAAAAATATTTAACATGTATTGTATATCCTATCTCATCTCTAAATTATCAACAATTTGCCGTTCGTGTTGACATAAACTTGATTCGAAATATAACAGACATATTTAAAATAAAATCAAAACTAAAAATGTAAGCAATATCATACAATTATATTAAGAGTCGCAACAGATCATTTGAAAGTTTGGAAACTATGCCTGTTAATTCTTGTTCATTTCAAGCTCTAGATTTTTGTAAACCGAAGAAACTAATTTTTAATGACGAACTTTGAAGAAACTCTGTCTGGAAGCGACATATGGTGCAAAAAAAAATATACACAATTTCTAGGCTAACCAGATGAAGTATAACGAAGACGTGAAAGACAATAGTGTAGCGCGTGGAAGCTCTAGCGTTTTTTCTACGAAAAGGAATTTCAGACTTTTCAAGTACGACTGCATATATTCGAATTACAAGAATATTCAAAAAAACCCTGGAAAGTCTCTTTTAAATCGAACATGATTCACGCTGTAAATCAGAAACAAATTTGGAAAGTCTCTTTGAAAGCCCGCCTATTCAGAACCAGCAGCTTTAATTAATTTATCTTTTTCTGTTGATAAGTCCACATCGATACTTCTATTGTCCTTTGCGATGAGAGAGGTCTTACAGCTAGCACTGTAAAGCGCTTCCATGCCATATGTGAAATTTCACAGCTTCTGTATGACTTATCGTGCTTCGAAAATTTAGTCTGCTTCTGAGCTTTCTTTTAAACAATCAAGGCTAACTTCAAGATGAGCTCATGTCTTAGACGAACATTTGCAGTTGTTAAACTCGATCAAAAAACATCTTTCTCGTTGAGAAAAATTCTCACATCATAACAGCAATTAACTTTTTTCTTCAACAGACGAATCAAAAGTTGTTCGCCATTCAGATTCATTTTTATATTTTTATTGCAATTTTTCTATCGAGTCAGTGTCTTTCACGAAAAGATCGTGAACAATCGAACTGCTTATTACCGTTATCCCGTTTTGATTTATCTTCCTTTCATTTTTTGTATCACTTGAATCGAAATATTATCTTATAATTAAATCAATAAAAAAATAAAGATTTACTCCTTCGTCACTTATTGTAATAATTCAAAGAATTCATTGATCTCAACAAAAAAGAATTATAATACCCTCATATCAAAAATAAAGAAGGTAATCAAAATTAATTGAAGATGGATTTTACTTTAAAAAATCCTCGATTGTTTAAACCATAACTGACTACACTTTGAAAAACCTTCGCGATATCTCGAGAAAAATTGAGACATTTTAAGGTTGATTATATATGAATCTCAAAAAACAATATTTTCATTTTCGGAAAGCAATGTGATTGGTTTCCGTGCAAGAGAACTATAATAACATTAATCTCGTAATTCTTTAACCTTTACATAGTCATGTATAACGATTAACTAATTAAATACTTCTTATCTTTCTACTTTCCCCTCCTCTCCCATTGAATAGTTATATTGATATATCTTATATTCCCACAGTAAATCCACAAGGAGAAGCAAACTTCTACCGGCAAGGGATATAGGTTATATTTCATTGGTACTTTTAAACTTTGCTTTGCAGCCAACCATATCAGCGTATACTTTTCTTCCGTTCTGTAAAGCGAACGAACTAACGAACGAACAAATATTTACTACTTTTTGTTGCTCAGCGCATAAACCTCCTTTCAGTAGAGAGAATAAGGTGAAAAGATTATCACAGACTACATGAAAGAGAATAACAAGAGTCGATGAAAACGGGAAACTTTAGTTAAAGGTTAGCTGCAACATAGTGTCATCTATAGATGCTACCCAGGTCAAACAGAACAGAACGATCCGTAAACGGTCGTATACGATGAAAACACGGCCCATTACGGCGTCGTATTATCCCGTTTTAACAAGGTCAGTAACACGGCCGTATGTTCCATAGAATACGATAGTATTACGCTGTCTTTACGAGGGTTTTACGGCGTATATACGGTGTCCGTGTACGTCCGTAATACTGACCTTGTTAAAACGCCATAATACGGCTTAAAACGGTCGTTTAAACTTGGAATACGATGTAAAAACGACCGTTTACGATACTGTAACGGTGCCCGTTTTGATTGACCTGGGTAACAGTGACTCCAATTATGATTAGTAGAAGAGTAATTATCTTCATTCTATCCTCAGTGCCTTTATAGAATGGGAAGTTCACAAATGTTGTTTCTTTCTTCATATATATCACGCAAACAATTTCTTATACTTACATTTATATACTGCTAACTTCAACAACAAGTCATTGAAAACAGAATTTTGAAATGTTTCTTGTCCTATCATCAACTAAATTCATCAGCAGATTTCGAAGATATCTCATCAGTATATGTGCCCTTTGGCCTTGTCTACACTAGAAAAGTTAATGCTGAAATAAGACACGCAATTGGTCGAAAAGTTAATTCAGATTTAATGCACTTTTAAAAAGTGCATTAAAGTTAATGCACCTTTAAAAAGTGCATTAAAGTTAATGCACCAATCAAGAAGGAACTTGATCAGCTAATTAGAACAATGAATGTGCCTCGAGAAAGTCGCCTTTTATCATCGATAGATAGATCTTTCGAAGCGATAAATGAACTATAGAGCGACAGAGGCGACGATTTTCGTGACCACGTGCTAGAATTGTTCATTCTTACAACATCATAGTGGCCACTTCTCAGTTCTGATTGATGCATTAAACTTATAGGTGTAGACGCACATACATTTAATTCGAAATTAATGCCGCATTATTTTTCTAGTATAGACAAGGCCTTTCTGAAGTCAAAGTCTATATTGAACAGTATTTCCCATACCGCACAAACAATACAGTGGTTTTGCGGCCATTTGTTCAGCCACTTTTGTAGCTCTTAATGATTAGTATCGACGATGAAAAAATATCTCCAATTGTGAATCACATAGTGGAGATCCAAAGTACACAAGGCTCCAACCAAGCCTGTATACGACCACATATGAAGGGTATTCGAAATTTCTTATAGTGAATCTTTGGTTTTAGTGAAAGATATCTGTTGATTTTTTGTTCAGAATAAAATTTTCTATCGACTGGTATGCAAATCGCCTGTCAAAACATATATATATATACTGCGTCTGAAACGAGTCATTCTTTGACAGTTAGAAGGTCCAAAACGGCCTATATGGCTGACTACTAACGTTCGGGAAAATGTTGACCGATCAAGCTGAAACTTATAGGAATGATTACTGACTAAGAGTCCTACAATTGCTGAAAGTTTCATGTAGAAGGATTAGTGTTTTCTATGGGGGCCGATTTCAAGGCAAAACGTCCACCGTCCTTTAGTTTATTTATCAAAGAATAATAGCATATTTACTTTTACAAAGTAAAGTAAAAGTAAAGTCCCACCTCAACTACCAACACACACTAATAAAGGAGAATCTCTTTTATTCTATTATTGGAAGTTCTTACTTTAAAACTTTTTTGATAATATAGTATATTATGATTATTATTAGCTTGAAAGTTTTTCTATCAGCTTTTGACTATAATATTTCATTGTAGGAGAGTCATAAACTATAACACCTTTATTCAGAAACAGTTGATAAGTGATTACTTTAGCGGTAATCGAAACGTGTTTTGCTAGCTTTTGAATTGATTTATACTTTTAAATCATTCTACCAACACACCTACGCCCTCAAGAGCGTCTTTTCCTCAAGACGTAGTTTTGAACTGTTACGAAGGAGGAATTTTATTCACATAAGAAAGATTGCAGTACAGCATCACTTGCCAAGGAATCGCAAAAATTCAAGTTCAGTAAAAATTCTTAACAAGATTCAGATATGATATGAGCTTTATTGAAAAAATAAGATTGTGTCTGTGAAACTAATCATTCAATACTACGATGGTACCCATGTCCAAGTGCCATATGAAGGATCTTGAGTAAATACACGAGCCAAATCAGTGTGATCACAAGCATTACAACCTGCTGCGTCTTTTCCTTGTTGTCGACAACAGACCCATCCACCTTCGAAAATAGTTGCACCCTTATAATATGCTCGATGATTTTTGCATCCACCTTTTGTATATTCATCAAATTTTTGACCACAACGAGTACACGTCTTGAAACAATTTTGTCCGCTTTCTGCACTGATGGCATCTAGTGCATCATCAAGTAAACAACGTAACCAAAATAATTCAGTTGAACAATCATCAACAAAATACGGTGGTTGTGCATGAGCGATGTGACGAACAGCTTGTATTATCATATCAATCTAAAATAAGTTTAAATAATATAAACAATAACGTCCTAGTAATTCTAACCGTTGAAACCCCATTGGTTACTGCTTCCAGAGAATTATATGAATATATTTCATATTGAGGAAATCCTTGAATTGCCTCAAGCATCCATTGATCGAGTTGAATGTTTGATTCTGTTCGCAGGACAACAAACGCCTTTCCACGTTTCACAGCATATCGAAATTCCATTTGACAGTTCGGTGACTCGATATAGGCTTTCGATAGAAAGACAACTAATACTTTTGCACACTCCACACCTAATATGCAAACACAATAGTTATTAATGAAACGAAGGGGAATTCAGTTAGAAGATGAACCTGTAGCCATCACCACATTTGCATTTCCTTGCATTGAACCCCAAATATCGAACCATACATGAATTTCACGCATTGACATTTCTTCATAAACTTGTCGAACAAATTTCTGATTATCGCACTGATAACTAGAAATCAAAAATGCATAGGATGGAGATTATATACGTAACTTTCACTTACCTGATCATGCAATCAACTTCTCGTCGTTTCAGTAGTCCATATTCGTCGAGCATTGGCGCGGGTGCTTTTATATCTAAACGACTAATTGTATGATGAATATGAGCAAAACCAGGTTTTGCATTTGGCTCATCCATTGTGACACGAACAGGTTGCCGATCAGTTAAGACATTTAACGTACGTAAATTACGAGTAGGTGGCCACGCTTGTAATTTCTCTTTGCATTCTTCAATTTTCTCTTCCAATGCTTTGATTTCTGCCTTTTCGCGTTCAGCTTGATTAGGAACTGGTCGACATGCCGCCTAATTGTTTTTTTAGGGAAAAAATTCCAATTAGGTTTCCTTTTTCATCACTTACTTCAGCTGCGACACGCAGATCAGTCATTCGACTAGTATCAAAGACTGCTTCGTATGCACTTTCTTTATCAAATATTCGAAAAAGTGGGCATCCAGCAATCGTTATACCAAGCCAATCTTCTGGTCGCCAATCTTTTATTGCCATAACAGGTACAATAGGCTTACGAAGTCGACGGGCTTCTTCAAATGCTGCTCGGCATATTGGTATTTGTTCAAGTTGAGTTGTCAAAATAGGTACAAGCATTGTACATCGTCGTACACTACACACTGCATTTGGTTTTGAAAGATTTTCGAATCCTACATTGAGATTTTTCGAGATGAAATCATCGTAGACCAACTGTGCAACACTTGCACCATCGTCAACTGTACATATGAGAATAGTGCATTGGGTTTCACCATGAATCAAATTGACATTATCATTATTACCTTCAATCTATTAATATATTGGGGGAAAAGAACTTTTCAGAAATTGTTCATTTAACATACTTTAGCTGGATCAGTAACATTTTTATTGTTTTTAATCTTTTGATTTGAAATGGTATTGGATAACTGTGTTAGAATATTCTCTGATATACCATCATTGGCTAGTAGCATGGATAGAACAGCACCCGCTGAAATGGCACCTAAAGCTCCATATGATTGAAAATTTGCTTCAGCTGAAACGACGATGATTGGTTTACGAAGATCGTTTGCATAATTAATGGTTTCCATGCAAAAGAATGCGCGTTGATATGATCGACTGATGAGAGAAATAAATACATCACACCATCGAACAAGATTAGCTCGAGCAACTATCGATTGAGGTGTTGTATCAGTTAGAATGTAACAGATAAATTTAAGATTTGTTAATTTTTTGCGCAGTTGCTCAGCGACGTTCATTTCAGTATCATGACAAGTAATAAGCACATTTATGGTGGCTAAAAAAATAAAAATGACATCTACTAAAATATACAGTTTAAGTTTTGGTTTACAATAATAACCTGAAGACATTTTTGGTGTAGTCAGAGTGGATTTAATCGTTTCTCGTTGTTTTATTGTTGGTAGCGTAGTAGCAGTGACTGTGTTAGAATTGATTTGTTCGTGAGCAACAGCGTTATAAGACCCTCTACAACCCATTAGACAGGTTTTTTAGTAATATATAGAGCGATGATGTTAAGAAAAGTGAATAAGAAGAGAAGAAAAATATAGTTTTCGAAAACTTCATCAGCGATATGAATTGAAACTGCATGGCTAATTTGACATTTTCTTGTTGCCGTCTTTTTTCTTTTACGCTATTTGACAAGGACATTTTAGATTATTTTTATCACAAACAAGAAAAAAAACTAGGTTGACTAACATTTGTAATTTTAATGTTGAGAAAAACTCTTCTGGATCACCTATAATTTTGGTCGCCATTACATGAGGATTTTTCAATGGTTTGTTTTAAATAAGCGTTTGTCATGAGCTCTCGACTGTCAAAGAATTTAATTGTCATTTAACATGAACCTTCTGCCGTTATAGATGAAGGAAATAATTTCTATACCATAATTATGTATGAAATTGACGATGTGAAAAACATTAGCAATACGATGTAACAATAGAAAATCTTATAAGTTTATTCTCTTCACTTGCATTATTCAGCAGAAAACAAAACTAATGCTGTTTTCATTCGGCTTACCACTCAAAAAAATACATTTATTTTTATCGAAACACTTCACAAATATGAGTCTCTATTATGATATTCAATCCATTTAATGATCAGAAGAGATTTAATTTTTCAACTTTTTCTTCAGCAAATCATCATAAGTAGTGATCCACACATAATGACTGTTCGTTTTTCTCTGAAGGTCGTCAATCAAATCTCATTTTATGCAATTATTGTATTCAACTCACACGTAAAGGTAGTCAACATTTACCTTGAGTGGACTACCGAAGTGAAGGCGACGTTGCTTTATTCAAAGAATTTCTTTTTCATGAATATTCATGCATAGATGATGATTTCGTCATGATTTCTTATTTTAAGTCACTACGAATTCCATAAAACAAATTCTTTCAAAGGATATTCAATGACGAAGCAAAAAAAAAACAAGATGGAACTCATCGTACAGTCTATATTGATCTCAATAATCTTTTCCAACGAAATATATAAAATCTGATTCAATCATTCACATGAAGAAAATGCGATAGTGCCAATCAATTTATTAGAAAACAAAACATTGTCACTATGACAGAACCACCGAATGATTAAGGTGGTACCCATGTCCAAGTGCCATATGAAGGATCTTGAGTAAATACACGAGCCAAATCAGTGTGATCACAAGCATTACAACCTGCTGCGTCTTTTCCTTGTTGTTGACAACAGACCCATCCACCTTCGAAAATAGTTGCACCCTTATAATATGCTCGATGATTTTTGCATCCACCTTTTGTATATTCATCAAATTTTTGACCACAACGAGTACACGTCTTGAAACAATTTTGTCCGCTCTCTGCACTGATGGCATCTAGTGCATCATCAAGTAAACAACGTAACCAAAATAATTCAGTTGAACAATCATCAACAAAATACGGTGGTTGTGCATGAGCGATGTGGCGAACAGCTTGTATTATCATATCAATCTAAAATAAGTTTCAATAATATAAACAATAACGTCCTAGTAATTCTAACCGTTGAAACCCCATTGGTTACTGCTTCCAGAGAATTATATGAATATATTTCATATTGAGGAAATCCTTGAATTGCCTCAAGCATCCATTGATCGAGTTGAATGTTTGATTCTGTTCGCAGGACAACAAACGCCTTTCCACGTTTCACAGCATATCGAAATTCCATTTGACAGTTCGGTGACTCGATATAGGCTTTCCATAGAATCACAAGCAACACCACAATGCATACTATACACCTAATATACAAACACAACGGATATTTCTCAAACAGAGGAAAATTTACTCTGAAAGCTGAACCTGTAGCCATCACCACATTTGCATTTCCTTGCATTGAACCCCAAATATCGAACCATACATGGATTTCACTCATTAGGATATCTTCATAAACTTTAAGAACGAATTGCTGATTGGGTGTGGGGATGGGTGTGCGTGTGGATCCCTGGATGGCACGCACACCCTCGCTCTTTCTTTTATATGATCACATATTTTGGAATCTGAAGTCTGTACAGAAGTTTTATGGACGTGAAGACAAACTATTGTTATTTGATAATATTTCTATGTGTGGTCTTTGGTATATTCATGGAAAAAAAATGAGTTTGCTATATATATAATATGGTTAGCGCTCGTGCACGTCAAACTATATGTCCATCAAAGAGCTGTATAGTAATCTCCAAAAAATTATTCGAATTATGCTTGTATTCCATGAAACTCATGATAGAATCTTGACGAGCTTCTAGCTCTTGCATAAAAAACTGAGGACGAATTCAAATTGAAAACATAATAAATCATGCTTTTTCATAAACGCTGCCTTTACTAAACACAAAGATTATTTTCTCCCATTCAATACCAAAGTGATCGGGAAAAGGAGAACGAAATTGATCGATGTTCCACATGAGCAGACGAAGTATCGAATAGAATAACATGTTAGCAAATTGTAGATCTTTGTTTGTTTCGATTTTCCAGTTCATGCTTCAGATCAGACAATTTCATCTTTCATCGAAGAACGGATTTAATCGCTTACATTTTGTCGAACATAATTATTTGTTCAACTCTGTTTCGAAACGAGCATTTATTTCGTATAGCTGTCGAGATGTTAGTGCAAAGTAAAATCGACAACTATCAAACTGAGAATGAGTAACCACATGGCTGATTAAAGTGAAATGACATGTTAGTAATAACTAGTTACCAGAGTTTACGTCGAGATAATCTAACACTGACACATATCAACATGTACGATATAATAAAATCTTACAGCAGAACAGAAGATCAAGGAAAATTCCAACGTGTGTAAACATTCAGAGCAAGTACATGACAAGAACTTTTGCATAGAATCGGCAACCAGAAAAATGGGCGTATGATCACCCTTAATCATTATTGAAAGCAGTGATTTATAGATGGTATTGTACTCAGTGTGCACATAAAACCATAGCTATCAATAAAGAACCAAATAAATAGAAAACAAGATAATCTTAACATTATATGAGAAAGGGAAATAATCTACTGCTTTCAATGGCAATCGATTTCTTTTGATGAATATTTGATGACGTCCCGTTTTATTAATGAATTAGACGAATCTTGATATGTGATTTCAGAAACAAATATTCTAAATTAAGTAGGGTACGCAAAAAAGCACATTTCATTACTTATTGTTCAATAGTTTTTCGAAAATTTCTATTTTCTATCCGATTCCTATTTTTTGCGACACAGATACGAACATAAATACTGAATATTCTTCATAAAAGTGCTAAAATTCTTTCGTGAGCAATATAGTTCGTTGTATACAATTGAAATAGACATTGATGGATCATGTGATACCACATGAAACTCTTTTAGGAACAAGAATCAAGTTTGTTTGTATTCTGAAAATTTGTGTGCACATTTATTTATCTCTAGTACTGCTCGTAAATGATGAAAGCTCAATTTAACTATGTTACTCTATAAATAACTATTTCTTCAAAGTCAATTTTTCGAAGTGAGCTACGATGCAAGACCTTTAAAATTCCATCATAACTAATTTTATCAATAACAGCAATAATTGAAATTACTTCGATAGTAATATGTTAAGAAGAAATAAATCTTTTAGTATGTTAACTTGATACCTATTTGTATAAGCTTGTTATGAAATGCTATGATCGTACCTAGCTCTTTATTGGTAGACCACTTCTTTTTTTAAATAGAGTATACCTTGAGTTTATAACAAATTGTAAGATAGACCAAGAAATAGAACATTTAGTATTTTCAAAAGATAAATACTAACGTTGTTTTGTCTCATTACTATTTCAATAGAGTAAATGTAAAGTTTGATCCTTAGAATTTTCAAGATCACAGCTATAGGCATAACCTCATCGTTTTTACAATGACAAGACATCTGTTATTCCCTGAAAACTTCACCTATTATTCATAGGCAAGGGATAATGACAGTAATATTAGTGAGCTTTAACACGGTAGTACTGTTCTGAATTTTACTAATACTATGAGAAACTAAAGTATTGTTATACACTGCAATACAAGATGAAGGAGTTAATGAATTTTTTAGCTATTTTCATTGATATTTCTGATGTACATCAGATTTATTTAATGTCCATGAATATATCTAGATAACAAATAATGTGTTTTATGCTATCTACTACTTATACGATGTCATCCTCATATTGAAAAACCCAAAGATGTTGTTTCTCGTTTATGTTATAACTTGTCTGATGATGGTATCTTTAATGAGAGTTAAATACAACTACTTTTTCGAATCATAAAAGATTACATTTGAACATGCGACGCAATTAGAAAAGTATAGAAGAAGTCATTGTTGAAGTTGCCACTTATGCAGAGTATGCAAAAGATTCTTATACATTACTTCAATAAGATGGAAAGTTCGGTATTTGAATGTGATACTTGTGTTGCTCATCAAATTATTGAGAACGACATGTTGTCTCAAAGTAATTTAAAAAGAAATAAAGATCATGGAGTTGTGTGTATACAGATAAGCTATGACAAAAAAATTTAAAAGAAATATCGTACTTATATATTTTCATAAAAAAGAGATTTCCGATTATCAGAAAGCATACTTGACAGTCGTTATTCAGAATAATCTGAATAACTTAGTATTGATTCCTTTGCAAATTATTTAACGAGTAAGTATTCGTAATAAATCACCATTTTTACATATGTTGATATTCGAAATTTAATCTCAAGAGCAAACGTATTTAAAATTGTACCCGACGTTAATTTCAAAAAACGTCATATAGAAATTTATCGATATTTGAATAGTCATACTTATATCTATGTATGAGAATTGATGTAATCTAAGCCAATGCTTAAAATCACGTAATAATTTATTGTTTTCATTGGAATTTTATTGAGCAATTGTTAAATCAAATCTTATCAAATGATATTTATTTGTGTCGTCAATATCTGTATGCATTGAGAAAGATCTGTTATAAAAATGATTCAATACATAATGTCTTTGTTCTATGATTGTTATTGAAGTATTAACGATAACAATGAGATCTATGGGACTATCATTTAAATCATATCACAATTTTTTTCTACAATATAATTTTTGGATATATTTTTAATGAGAAATAGCTCTCTCGTTACATTGAATGTCCTTCTATCCTATAGACATTAACTGTAATCTGAATGATTTACTCATCCGTATTCAACGAACTCTCCTGTAATTGTGTTGAGTTACTTTTACGTTGGAATGATCAAATATTTCTAAAAACAGAAGTCTTTCTCGATTAATAAACTTGAATACATCTTAATTCCATTTGATCGTAATAAACTGAATTAATATCTATTTGAAAGTGTCGAACAGGTTTTTATTTAGTTCACCAAAAGAACTTTATGAGAAGAACCAATAAATGCATGCTTATGCTTTCTCTCTATTTCTAAATATATATATAGTGATGATTACTTAATTGGGTTTTCGTCCTCTCGAGATGATGGTACTTCTAGAAAATCGCCTGAGGAACTACTAATCTGAAATTCTGTTCTTCGATAGATCTCAATGCCATTAGAAGATTCGAAAAAATTTATCTAGAGGAAATATTTTTCTTTTTTGTCTAGATGCTCATTCACTTTCAGAAGAAGGAAAATCGACGTTGACCTTCTTCTCATAGTTAACATTTTGAACTTTGTAGAATATTCTAATATCTTTAAGTTCGATATATTAGAAAAAGGTCCTATCGACAATTGATCAAGAGCAATCTTTTATGAATACTAAATTTCGGAAACGAACAACAAATTAATCGATTATAAGTTCAAATGTTAAAAGCATAGCTATTTAATACTGAATGACTTCTATCACGTTTTATTGACGAGTGAAATGATCGATTTAACAAACAACATATATCTAGAAAGGGACAGATTAAAATATAACTTTTTTTCTTTTTCTACTCTCAATCTAATGCTTCTATAGATTAAGAATGAATTAGCAACATGTTGATAGTTAATAAGACCTATCCGAGGAGCTCAGTGCAGAGAACTGGAATAATAAACTTCTATCGATTCAATCGTGCTTTACGTTTTACATCCTTTGATTCATCACTATTGAATGAAGTTTTTCGATTATATACTTCATTAATACAAATAAGGTGCAACTATGATGCAAGAGAAATGAAATCTGAGTGTTCAATTCCATTTTTCTTTTTGTAATGATTATACAATGCAAATATACGTGTCGAGTGATGATAATAATAAAAGCATATAAATGAAAGTGCGTTTTTTCTTCAAAAAGAAAATACAGGAAACTTCCAATTTTGTTAATTAAAGATCATCACACTAATTGGAGTTGTGTACTAGTTACAACTATGCTTGTTAGGAGTTCATGTGAAATCAAATGTCTTACTTAAAAAGATTTAACTGATTTGTTTCATCTTTAATGATACGTTAACATAGATTAAAAGGATATTTTATTTTTTCGCATCGTTATTAAAATAATTTTCATTTTATTTTGCTTAAGTAAAAGATTTTTCCTTGTCAAACATACAACAATGCTCCAAAATATTTTCATGAGACTATGAGTATAAGTTCTGTTTGTTTTAGAATCAGTATAAACAAAAATAATGAAAATAAGAAGAAAAGGTGACTACATGTTTGTATTGTTCTCGTAAGTTGTCTATTTTGTTCCAAAATAAACACAATAAAGCAAAAGATTTAAGAATACAAAAAGGCACTCAGAATGACGATGACGACAATGAAGACAAAGCGATGAAAAAGAATTGTGTGAAGATCATGCACAGAAACAAAAAAAAATCATCATACAAGCGAAAAAAAAATACACATGAATAAAATAGAGATAAACGGGAAAAAAATTTATATAGAGAATGATTAGCGACCTGACCTGCAGGATTTTTCTTAACGCATTGACGTATTGGTAGTTTCAGAAAGATTTCGTCGGTTATGGTCATCATTTTAGATTGTAATCAACGAATGTAAGAATAATTGGTATTCAACATACGGTCTTGTACTAGATATTTCTGGTAAATTTAAAAGAAACGGAAAGGAAGAGTAACAAGCGGACGGAGCAGCCAGTAGCATTTAGGGATTGAGACATAGAAAAGAAAATGTCAGAGTAAGGAGAAAGCAAGAACTAACACGACGTCATTTGTCAGTGCCAGCCATTGCTCGATTAGAACGTGCGACTATTATATTTATCAATCGTCCAAAAGACTTTTGTCGATTATCTGTCCATTTGTCTCGTAAACCGAATTCCATGGTATGATTGAGTCCATCAACAATAGCCTAATGAAATCAATAGGAACAATAAAGAACATATTTAAGAGTATAAAATACATGATGAAAGACATACTTGAATATGTTCGGGTTTCACTTCATAACTTTTATGTCGAATACCAATATCATGTAACATTTTAAATAATTCTTCGGGTTTGTCAACAACACTGATTAGATCGTCTAGAGAATTAAAAAATTTCGAACCATGATTTCTTAAATCCATTTTCCAGCGATTTGCTGTATTAGGAGCATCTGTATCGTCGCCACCAGCCGTTGTTGTCGCTGTTGCTGTATTTCCACTGTTCATTATACGGGGATTCTGCCAAAGTGTTTTTATGTCTGGACATTTTTGGAAAATCCTATTAAAAACAACGGGTATCTTTTTGTCTGATATGTTGTTTTTTCTTTAAAAGATTTTCTAATCAAGCTAGCTTAGAAGAAAATCTATTGTATACGGATAATACACATAATCTATGTACTAAATCACCCGAGGCAACAAGTAATTAACCGTTTTGTATTTAGATCCATAATCGCACATCATGGTTTACTTTATTTGCGGCTATTATAAATCAATTATAAATCGGAATATTATTGTTTTCATGTGTTTATGCATAGCTGTATTTTATCTTTTGTTTGTTGCTGTTAATTCTAATGTCAAGCGATGCTTTTTGGAAAAACAGTAGATTAAAAAAAAACGAACGGATAACTACATGTGTTTGGTGACGCGTGAAGTGTGAATTAATGCGCATGATATTAGTTTCCAACTGCCGCACATGATAGACATTGCCTAATTTAGTAATACATGTATAAACAGAAAATGTAAAAGTATCGATGGAATCAGTCAAGCAAATAGTACTGATTGACACTTGGTCGCCTCTAGTCGATAGGACGAGTAGCATACCAATTGAACATGCACAAGTGCCATGCAAATAGATTGATAGACCACCGAACAAATGTAAAGTACTTTGCATATCTAACAATCAACCATTTCCTTATAATCATCATCAGAAGAATGTTATGGCAAACATGAAAAAGAGTCGATTGAATATTTCATTGGCATGCGCGAACATATGTCGCATGTTTTATATAAATCAGTTCTTCTTGTTAGTACTATTAGTATTAATATTATGAGTTTTTTTTTTCTTCTTCTTTATCTTCAATTTATTAATCATGCCAGTGAATATTGTTACTTACTCTCAATTTTAGATGTCATACTGAAAAGAACGAGAAAGAAACAAACAAAGAAATAGAACTTGATCAGAACCGAGACAAAAAAAACTATAGAAAAACGATATGAATGTATTAATGTCACAGTTTCTACAGATCCTAATCGTAACCACACATGAGATATACACATTGATTGATTCCTGTTTATTAGTTGCTCAAAGGCATGAGACTATGTCAAATGTTGTAGAGATTTAGAAGTAAATGGAAATTCTAGGAACTATTGTCTTTAGATTTTTCTTATGAATAATGTTAGTTCTGAAATGAAAAAATTTTCTCTCGATGATTTACCTAAGCATGAGTCGTTGGCCATATTCACCATAGGCTTCTCTGCCTACCATTTTCCATGTTTCTCTGATGATTCTCGCATCGTCAGGCGTCAATGCTTCTGGCTCTATTTTAGCCTGACTGCAGCCCATATTATTTGTATTCTGATGATTATTTTTTTCTGTTCTTATATATATATATATATATATATTTACAAGTTCACAATTGCCGTTGGATGATAATAACGAAAACGACGACAAGAAATTATTGTCCTAACGATCTTCATTCGTATTTGTATAAGGAATCAACGATCGTGTCGATATTTAGAAATTTCTTTTTGTACGAGTTTTTGAAGGAAAAGTAAAGTAGAGGCAGAGTGGATCGTAAATGTTAGAAGGACTAGTAGAAGGAGTAGTAGTTGTGGTATGACTATGACGTCGAGAACAATGGAAACGACGAGTTGACGATAGCAGTAACGTCGACGATCGGAGAAGCGTCGAGCCCGGACGAGACAAAACGATAATGATTAAACGACGAAACCAGCGACAGTGGTGGCGGCGAATCGCTCTTGCTGTTATTTCTACTGTTGTTGTTTGTTGTCATCCTCCTATAGTAGTAGTGCAATGCATCAAAAAGTGTGTATGTGAGAGAGAGAGAGAGAGAGAGAGAGAGAGAAAGATGGAGGGAGGAAGATGGAAAGGCTCGGTATGTCAATGAGTGAGAGGAGAGAAATGGATTCTCGCCTCTTTAAATCGTACGTAATGCGGACAGAAACAAGTTACAAGACTTCAGTTCTCGTTCACACGCACACAAACATCATAATCATTTCTTTTTATAATGATGATGATCGTCACTAAGCAGCAACACAAATAAAAAGTCACAAACAGTCGAGCACACTCGCTATGCGTATTCACAGAAATAGAAGACTTTGTAAAAAAAATTAGCGTACTAAAACAAAGTTCTACATTTTTTGTCTGCCTATCTATCTATCTAGCTGGCATAGACATTGTTTCGCATATGTTTCATAACAATATTTAGAAGTAATTATCATTAAGATATGTGGCTAACATAAAATCTCATGTTGAACTGAACTTATGATTAACATCTATCACAGGGACAAGGATCCTATTCTTGTTTACACATGCACGGTAATGAGAGAAAAGAAAATACGGAAAATAAAACGTGATAGATAACTTGTGAGATTGAAAATCAGCTGTGTTTACAATTTCTCTAGTTTGGTGCTTGGTTCAATATTTATTCACTGTCTGTCTTTTCTCAATAGGGAAAGTCTCTAAAGGAAACAATAATCTTTCGAGAAAAAAATGTAGTTAATCAAAAACCTAAGAAAATTTTCGCCGATTAATAATAATAGTTACAGCAATGATGACACATTAGGAAAGCTGAGTGCATCTAATATTCATCGATTCTTTCCTTTCATAAATAAAAACAACACCGATATTTACTAATTGAGATAAGCAATGCAAGAGTACAACGCATAGATATTCAAGAAGAATAGTCAATAGAAGAGGAGAGAGAAACAGGAGTGCTCAATTATCGGGTTTAGAAGAAAAAGAAAAGAATTCTGACAGGATGCATTTTTTTTTTGGATAGTTCGATCATGTTCGAACAACTGACAGGATCTCATTTATTTGAGAGTCTACTTGACATCTTCTCCGATCTTTTTCCCCTTGTTTTTCTTCTTTTCTCTATGTAACAGAATAACTAAGCTTATTGTTAGCAGTACCAATGCCGTGATTCCAGTCAACTTTTTTATGATACTTACAATAGGTGTGTGTGTGTGTGTGTGTGAATAAAATCTAGTGAAACATAGAGGACTTTTTTGCTCTAACTCTATTCTTTTTTTCCTTTCCTAGTCTCCTTTTCATGTAGCGATTCCTCTTTTCTCGTCGTCTTTTCCATGACTGTCTTTGCGCTTCCAGTGCCAACTCACTCTATTTAATAAGACATTTGTTCGCACGAGCCTGCTTGACTGTTTTGCACAATTCGCATTTTCTCTCCTCTGCAGTTCGCTCCATCTCTTGTCGTGTTTTTCTCACCATAATGAACTGAGTGTCACACACACAAAAAAAAAAAAAGAAAAAAAAAGTGATGAGAACGACGCACTCTCATTTTTCTAAACTAGCTCGACGAGTATGAATGCTGAGATTTTCATTTTACTCCGCTGGGAACTCAAAGGAAAGAAGCCAAAGAATTATCTGTCTTAGTCTCTATTACTACTCACTTTTCATTATCATTATAATCATCAACATAATTAACAGTATTTCTTATTTGCTTTAACCTTCTGTTCTGTGAACGTATATATATATATATATATGTGTGTGTGTGTATTGTGTCTTTTCTATTCTTCAATAACAAACACTAGAATTTCTATCATTAAATCCGCAAATCTGTTAATAGATTTTAAAAACAGGCTAAGCATTGTTATTCTGTCGAACAACGAACAAGCAAGCAAACAAGAGATAAATAAATGAAAGACGTTTTGTCTTCTTTTTTTCTCTCTCTCCAGTTCTTTCTTTTTTTTTTCTCTTACATACTATAGTAAGAGACATGTTTTGCAGCGGACGGATGAAAAATGGTCTGAAGATGTCTTGATAGTCTTGCTCTCGGAGAAGACGATGACAACGATGATTCTATGAATATATGTTGCAACTATAATTGAATTGAAAACTGCGTTCACAACAGAACAAGATATACGAACATCGTTAAGAGATGAAATACTGTATCGATCGAAATTGAGAGCTTTCTTAATTGTATTAGTCTTATGAGTGGCTAGGCGAATATGTTGAATATTTCTACGTGTTCTCAAACTAATTTCCCTTTTCTTCAAGTTTCATACTACCATTAATCAAGGAAATAATAAATGACGGTACATAGCGCAGAAAATGAATAACAAAGATAGAAAATAAACATATCAAATTCTACTTTCTTGCGTTAATTATCATGATAACCTTGTATTTTTTTTAATGTATAAGCAATTGTATGCAATCAATTTAATAATAGAAATCTAGTCTAAGAAAATACCTGCTAATTATCAATGTCTAATTGAATGTTCAGGATAGGCAGAGGATGAAAAAAAACTTCAACTTTTTTAAAATAAACACCTTTGCATGTCGTTTATGAGAATGTCAAAAGTAGGGAAGAAAAATGCGTTGTATTCATGCAGTTAGTGAAAGAAGAAGAAAAAAAAAGATTGTTTCATTATTAAAAGATTCTTTTCTCTCATAGTGCATAGCCTTTATGATGCAAGATAAAGTCTCATGAAAACATGTAGAAGAAACAGAAGATATTTGATATGTAGCTAATTCAATATTTAACTGAGATACACTTCTAATGAATCCTTAATCAATCTGGCTACGATCGAATTCTTGACTCTGCAATACGAAACATTATGGCAATAGTAATTAACATTAACAAAACATAAATGTTTAGTTAGATGCTTGAATATAGTTTATTCTATGAAAATGACTTGATTTTATCATTCTTAATCAAAATATTGAAAATCTCGTAGAATTTAATTCTCTATAAATATCAAGTCTATTAAAAGTTCATATGCAAACTATAGTTCATACATTTGACTTACTCATAATACAAATAAATGAATCATGAAATCTTTCATATTTCAAAGTTTTATACTTACGAAGTTTGACTATAGAAATATAATACATTCTAGCATGATGTCGAAATTATTATCGCATGTTTAACAATTATTTCTATATTTTTTATCTTTTTCTTTCGCTAGAAAATCATCGATGCTTTAAGTTGATTGTTGAGATAATCCATTGGTTTGTTTTTGTTGAATCTATTTCACAAAAGAACTTCTCATTCATAGACATGATGGTCGTTCTAATAAAAAGAAGATTTTTTTTTTAGAAAGGATTCAAATGAAAAGTAAATAATTAACATTTGATACATATTCTTTATTTTAGTGTTTCTTTTAACTAAAAAGATCAACAATACCATAGGGACTTCTAAAAATAAACATATCGACACTGACGATCTTATTTTTTTTCAAATACACGTCGATAATAAGAATTTGTCCGTAGCATTGGTTTCGTTTTTAATTAATAACACACAGATAATTGATTTTCTTTTAGTGATTCGAATAGAATATTATACTTTATCACGTCTCCTATGCTTCGAACAATCGCAGTTGATGAAAACGCATGTTTTATTAAAGTAAATGTTACTTTAGAGTTAAATTTGTTACATATTTTAATAGGTTTTCTTATCTTTTGTGAGTGTAATTCATTACGAAGGGTGTCACAAGGTCACACCATTGAAGTTGAACAGAGGTGAGAAAGCGAAGAGAAATGATATAATTCGGAAATAGAATCAAGTTTTTTGTTTCACTCATTTAGAAGTAAAACCGATGAGCAAAATCAATTTGATTAGATCGATAAATAGGAAACATTTTTCCATATTGGGAAGTAACAATGGCAAGAAGATTATTTGCACTTCACTGCTTGAAATGCCCCCTATATATTTAATCTTGAGTGATAATGACGACATTTAAAAATTTTTCTTATTTTAACAAGAATATGAATAATAAATTTACTGTAAATAATTTGTAAACGCTCTTCCTACTCAAGAAAAATATGAATTAAACATGAAAGGAATCATGTATTCAGTTATTTTGTTCAAATAAAAATGCACATGAACTATTGCTATTCAATATAATAAATATCTCTAACTGTAATATTGCGCGTGAATAAATAAAGAATATAAAATTTGATATGTTCAGGATATAATTGAAGAGATTAGATTTTTGATTAATATATATATTTTTTTCTTTCATTCCATGGAATAAAAAGTAGGATTTCATACATTCAAATATCAGTAGATTCATGATAATAAACGTAGTTATTTCGATTTGAGACAAATAAATTACATATTTTATGAAGGAAATTGTAATCGCATGATTAATCAAATAATTAAAATACAGATTTGCATCTTTTCGATAGAACGTGAAGAAAAACCTAAATAAACGAATATAATCTTCATACTCTACTTCATCTATTTCACAGTCAAACGAACGATACATTTCATTCGTTAAATGTAATATTTATGAGAATACGAATGTTAGTTTATTAAATCTATGGAACACCGTCATATTGAACAATGTATTTCGAAACTTCTTGTTTATCCGTCGAATGAAATACTTCATGACATCTCATTTTTTCTTATTGAAGCACAAAGTGATGATATTAAGATATTGATTTCGACATTATTTCCATCATTACTTAAATTAGAACATTGGGCATGGGAAATCTTAAGTAGAGATACACGTGAATGGAATGATGATGAACAATGTTTCTATGATTTATTTCGTAATCTTTCATCTTTGAATAGAAGATTTATTATAAGTAATGATTTTGCAAATACCAAGGCATCTCTTCTCATTCCCACTCAAGTAAATATCATCGATGGAGTTTTTGCACAAATAGAAAAACGTACCAATGAACATGATCGTTTTCTATCGATGATTTATCTATGGCTAGATAATCTAGCATTGTTAATATATGAACATGTGGAATTAACTTCATCATCGATGATAATTTCTATTGCCAAACGAATTACATCTGATATTATAATGACGAATGAATTTAAAGTATATTTAAATCATTTACAAGATTTACAGCCACTATTGACAACTAGACAAGTTTTTTATATTAAAACATGTTCACTTTTATTAGGAGCATATTTATATTCGAAGCCTGATAATTTTCTCTATGATGGAAAAGAAATTATAGAACATTTTGCTGACGATTACAAATATATTGTTACTACTCATAGTACAACGATGTCATCGTGGAGTACAGAATTTCTTACATGTATTACACATTTAATTGGTCTCATCGGTGCATGTCAGTGGTGGATTGGTGTTGATAAACAAATTTTAAATATGTTTGTTATTCCTGATAAAACAATAAATGATTATATTGAATCGTTAATCGACATTTTTTCTCATCGATCATTTCATGAACGAAGTCGTTATCAATTGTTAAACGATGAATCAATACTCATTGAAAATATTCTTGAATTATTCGATTATTTAATAAAATTTCAAGATATAGAACGTTTTTTAAGTAACCATAAGAAATTAATTACAACATTGTCAACATTTGATCATATTAATAATGATCGACTTTATTTAAAAATTAATTTTTTTCAATCAAAAATTCTTTCTGAAGAAGAAATAAGAAAACTCAATATTGTGAGTGACATAAATGAAGTGTTTCTCTATTATCTTAAACAAGCATGGAAAACTCCAATGAAAAAATATAATAAAATATCCATAGAAGTATTACTTGAAGGTAAATAGAAAATCAAATTTATTTCTCGATATTTGTTTATTTTTCCTATTCTCATTTAATTTTCATTCAAAGGTCTTTCAAATTTATCAAAAATTGATATTATGAAAAATCCGATTACGAATCAGAATGATTTAAATTTTTTAATTGAAATATCTGATGAATATCCGATTACATACGATATTCTCTGGTCTCTATCATTTGATATTCGTGTTCAAGAACAATTTCGTTCAAATAAAGAATTCATGAACAAACTCAATAGTAATCATGCTAATGAAATCATACAAAATGCTGCTTTTGGAATACAATGGAATTTGAATTATGATAATATACAATCAAATACTAAGTCCGACAGAAAATTTGATGCTATGATGAGTTATTCTCATCAAGATAAATCTATGTGTAGACAAATATATAGTGACCTTCTTCAACACGAGTATGAAGTATGTATAGATTATCATAGTGCACATCGTAATATAATGTATTCTATGGCTCAAGTTGTTGAACAATCTCGTATAATTATTGTTTGTATGAGTAAACAATATAAACAGAGTAACTACAAACGTGCTGAATTAATATATGCTGAAAAAAGAAAATTAACACTAATTCCAATTTTAATTGACACTGACTATGAACCAGATGGATGGCTTTTATTTCTCACTCGTGGTTTAGATTACATAGATTTCGGTAGAAATGAATTTTCCAGTGCACTAAAAATGCTTCGAGATAAATTAAAAGCCGGACCGAACACTACTCGAGTTTTAGTCATGATGGGTCCAAAACCACAAACCATTCCTAAACCTTTTTCTACTTCACGTCCAGTAGATATGTGTGAATGGTCACGTAATGATGTGCAAGAATGGTTGAAAGAAAATAATCTTTCTTACATGGCTGATGTTCTATCAGATGTGAATGGCACACGTTTAATTGATTTCAGTAAAACTATGTTAAATAATTCACCTGAAGAAAATCTTACACTTTTTCAAGAAAAATTACCGGGAAAAGCAGGAAGAAGTGTTTCATTAATTGAAATAGCACAACTTCATAGTCTGATGCAACAAGAGATGATAAAACCTGTAAAAGCAAGCCGATGGAATCCAAAATTATGCTGTCGAATGATGTAGACATATGCTGCGTTTTGTTTCTTCTGCTATACTTATAATATTGAAAAATCTACATCGACTTTCATTCAATGAAAATATGCCGATTCGTAATATCACTATTGACTTATCAACGTTCTTTTTGTTTTTTATGTAACAATGACGGACAGACAATGTTTGTGAAACTTACATATAATTTCGAAAACCTTACAAATTTAAGTCAAGTTTTAACTTAAATTTATTTGACTCTTCATTCTCATCTATACTGATAGAAAAAGTTTATAATAGTACGATCTAATTAATATATTATCTTGCACATCATTAGAGATCGAAGTTATCGAAGATAACTAATTAGTTTTGCTCATAAAAACATTGATTAACGGGTGGTCGGAAAGTTTTGGCACAAAATGTTTGTTTCTTTTTGGTCCACTCGAAAATATTTCAGACGAGTCGAAATCTATGGATTAGAAGCAGAATTTCATGTTCTTTCAGAATATGAGTTTAGAATTTATGTGTCAGTTTTTGTTCGAGAGAAGTAAGGGAATCTTTGAAAGACCTGAAAAATTAGTTTG